>JAAGKR010007354.1:0-20235 GCA_011419295.1 Clarias macrocephalus | reverse complement strand
TGTTCTTGCTGATTCTTTAAATGGATACACTATGGATTTTTGTGTACACAAGAAAGTCCATGGTCTGTGGGAAAGTTGTTCCATCATATGATGCTGTGATGTCTCTCTTGGACTGTAAAGTTTTAGGTTCAGGGTACCATGTGTACATGGACAATTTCTACACAAGTCCAAAGCTCCTAAAAGACTTGCTTACCATGAAATTTGGTGTATGTGGGACTTACAGAGACAACAGGAAGAATGGACACCCGAGAAGTATCTGTTTGCCCTACCATCCATTCTGCTTATACAGGAGATACTGTGCAGAGGAGGGTGAAATTACAAGGTACATGGACTACAAAGACATTTCCATGTCCTGCACCTGTGACTGCGTACAACCAGCACATGGGGGGCGTTGACCTGTCTGATCAGCTGTTACAGTACTACACCACACAGGACAAAACAATGAAGTGGTACGGGAAACTTATCAAAGAGCTTTGTGGAAGTAGCACCAAAACGGACAAGTACTGACCATGTACCAGTTCCGGTAGTTGTGCTGACCTCAGACGCCAGAGATGCTGCCACTGCAGGTCGCAGGTTGTGTGTGCATTGCAAAGCAGTCCATGGCAAGCGGCAAAAAACACCTTGGAGATGCCAGACATGCAACGTTCCCCTGTGTTTTCAGTTGAACAGGAACTGCTTTCAAGAGTGGCACAGGGATGTGTCACTGTAGACGACAACAAATCCATTTTATCTTGCACTGTTCCTGTTTGCACCATTTTGCTTTGAATGTCTGTTTCAATTGTTTATTTTTTTTATCTTGGAGCACTTTTCTCACCAAATGTATTTTTTCAGTTTATTTTGTTCTGTTCTCGTTGCAGTTTTACCCTGAATGTATATTTTTGTATCATTCGCTGCTTTTGTTTGCATTATTTTACCCTGAATGTCTGTTTTTACACATTTTATTTATCTTGAACTGTTCCTGAGATTCTTGCAAGTTAATCTTGATTTATTTTAAATAAACTACAAATAAAGAAATGTTTTTGTCCTCAAATTATTTTTTAGTAGCACTTTCCTCTGTCACATACCTGACTGAAAGGGGTATTTATGCATCTCATTATTCGGGTCTTTGTCTTCTCTGGTGTGAAGTATAGCATTATTCATGATCATGGTTTGTTTTTGTCTACGCAATGAACACAACGGGACAGCGCGCTCCGAGTTGACCCCCATAGACCCTTACTGTAAGCCCTCTTCTCACCTTTCATTCACAATGGGTGGGAAATTATCAAACCAGTTTCGCTGATGGGGGACTTGACAGAATTGAGGGGTTTAAAAAGAATTAACAAGACCGAGCAGATCCCAGCAAGCATTTGGACGTTTGATGACCGTTGAAATGACGTCCTTCCGACACGTCCCGTCATGGTTGAAAAATAGTCCCAAAATGAAAGTTTTGACGTCCTTGACATTAACTAGCCATAAATTTAACGTCTTTTCTGGACGTCTAATGTTTCGTTGGCTGGATGATTTTAAGATGTGTTGCTGAGAAATGTCAGTGTACTTATAAGCCGTGCTTATGCATATAAAAGTCCCTACTGTGAAATGCACATCAAAACATAAATGGTTCAAAAACATCCAAAATCAGTCCAGTCAGACCTCAACGTCTATAAAACGTTTAAATATACGTTCACATTACAAAACATTTAGTATTAAAAAAAAATTTATATATATATAATATATATATATATATATATAAAATAAGTATAGATGTAATAAATATTTGTTTGTGTATACACATACAAACGAATGGCACATGCATACACACCACAACGGAGAACAAACAGTGAACAGACAGAGCTGCGGGACCAGCTGGTATAGAGAGACACACAAGGAAGACACAGGTGAACTTGATTAAAACCCTTAGGCGTCTGAGGGTGTTTTGGGGCCCTGAAGAAGTTGACATGTCTTGACATTTATATGTTTATAAGTAACTAAAAAATATACAAATGTCTAAAGGCTAACTATACTGTTTTCAGCACAAACTGGGCTACAGTAATATGTGAGCAGCATGTATGTACAAATTTGTACTTTGGAGAAAATAACAGTTATGCGTGATTATTGAAAACAACAAAAAATATCACTGAAATAAGTTCACAAAACATAACATTTATGTACAAGACTTTCCTTCAGAGCAAGCATTGTGTCACAAGATTCTGCTGAATCTTTTCTCACCTTTCATTCACGATAGGTGTGAATTTATCAAACTGGGTGCGCTGTTAGCAAATACTGTAGGGGGGCGGGGGGTTTAGATGAATTAACAAGACAGAGCGGACGTCTCTGCCTAAAGTTTATTTCCCTAGCAAATTAAATCAGACTTCATAGTTAGAGTTGATACTTTTAGTGTAATTCACAAATTTACTGATTGTTTTCAAATGCAGATTGACCTGTATATCAACTTGCTAACTAGCGAATGATTTAGTAAAGGACCCTAAAACACCAGCAATATGAATCAAAATGGAATATTACAGAACGTGCGAGGGGACGCCCATGCACCGATCAATAACCATTAAAAAAAAAAAAAAAAAAAAATATATATATATATATATATATATATATATATATATATATATAGATACATATATTATGGCTTTTAAATTCAAATCCAACATGTTAAACACATTAAGGATATTCGTGCTTAATTAAATTCTTAAATCCTCGTGTTCCGGTGTTTATGCAGCAATTTGGTCATGTTCACCCATTGGGTGACACTATGATTATTCATTATTTATGCTTACTTGCTTAGAGAGATTCTGTTTGATTTTGCTCATTTTTAATCATTTTCAAATGCAGATTGACCTGTATATCAAATTGTTAACTAGTGAATGCTTTTAAATTCCACAAATGTTTACCCTATGGTACCCAAATTACAGCATATTTTGTACATGCTGTACCACATGTATATATTTTATTCTCTTTCTTTCTTTCTTTCTTTCTTTTTTCTCTTGCTATGGTTCCTTTACTACTATTTAAAACTATTTATTATAATAAGTGGTGCAGAGGTGTATAATAAACAGAAGAGATAAACACAAAAAATATAGACAGCTATTTATTTAATTATCATTTAAAATATTTATCAACAACATCCATCCATCAATGCAGTATGTCTGCATTTTTATTGATAAATCACACCCGTTTATCACTTTTTGATCAAAACGCTGCCAGTTGTAAAGTGAAACTGCGAGTCGTGGGTTTGAAATGAATTGTAGATTAGCATGATTTAGGGCATCTCATTTAATTATTATAAACATAATTTATGAATTACACTCGAACAGTCAGTACGGCTTTGATTAGACTACGTACAGTAGGAAATAGGCTCAACATCCCGGTTGTAAATAAACAACAGTATCACAGGGTTACAAAAAAATATTTACACTCTAAAAAATTATTTGGAATCTATTTATGGTGTACCAGCTAGCACTATTCTTATATTGCTTTTTGTCAGGGTAAATCATTCAGTGACAAGCCTGTAAAATTCCATGTACTGTAAATATGTACTGTACATCTGTATGAATAAACCGAGATCCCCACCCCCGTAAAAATGGCAACTTCAGGGAAAGGCTCCCCCACGAGAGGTTGTGTGCGGACCACTGAGCTTCTATGGATTCTAAAACTGACATTGTTACTGTTTTTTAATACCTGCAGTAGAAGAGTCTGAGAATTTATTTCCCATAAGCTTTGTTGTATTGTTTTTAATCACTCTATACACAACCTATGATTTCACCTATGCTATTTTACAAATGGAATATTTTTTGTGTTACACTCTAAAAACTGCTGGTTTAAATGTTAAAGTGCTGGGTTATTTTATTTATTTATTTTATTTAGTAGATTGCCTGTTAGAAATGCCCCAAATGAATAATGGCCAAACCTGTAGCTACTATATTGGTAAAGATTTCAAATTTACACATATTTAAGAAGAATGCTGAACCACTGTACGCAGGTCTTCAGAAAGGCCTCAGACCCCTTGTAACAAAGACAGACTCCACAGGATGGTAGGAATAAAGAGGAATAAGTTTATTTCACAGGATTGTAAATCGCGGCAGAGTATGAGAAGCAGTTCAGTGGCAGTTACGAGAAGGATAGCAAACAACTGTAGACAAAGGTTGGACTGCCTTTCTCCTTTTTGCGGGGACCATGAGCGCGGGGAAGTCCGAACTGACGATGACAGGAGACGGGTGCAATCACACACCACGGCGGCACTGGAATAATCACTCGGAACTCGGAACCAGATCACTTCTGAAAGGAAGAGTAAAGATAAGTAGTTAGTTAAATATTTTTCTTCTTAACTGTTCGTAGGGGGTTGAGTCCACTCTACTAAATACGAGCCCGGACACTGCCTGAGGCGCGGTGTGTGGTTTTTATGTGCGTGTGCTAATTGGTGACAGGTGGTGGTGATTAATACTCTGGAGATAAAGGTCGTGGGGTCTGATTAAGTTCTGAGCCTGGTCTGACTGTGACACTCCTAAGGGTTAAACGGCGAAAAAGTGAAATGGTAAAATCAGCAGCAGTTGTGTGAAAGCTTAATAAACATAGACAAAACTCATAGATATGTGACTCAGATGCATGATGCTATTCTAATCAGACTGTTCCAATAACAACTGTTTAAAGCCACTATAATATATCTGTGTAGGACTGTCATAATCTGATCAAAATGACTTTGAAAACAAAGCAAAACTGGAGAGAGGATGAGATTGTTTTGCTTGTGGAGGAGGAAGTAAAATCTAAAGAAATAATTAAAGCAAAATTCGGGCCTACTTTTACCTCTAAAGATTAAAAAGTAAATGGGGGCAATTTGTGAAAGCATTCATGCCACCTGTGACCCACAGTTTGCCACATGTACCCACGAGGAGTGTGAAACACCTGGTATGCCATGTTAAAAAAGTGGTGAAGTGCTTCAAGCAGTCACTGTTTCAAAGGTGCATCTTCACTGTACAGTAATTTAAAATATTCAGTATCAGTCACCTGCAGATACAAAATATGATGTTTAAAAAGAAACAGTATTACATTTTTATTCAAATATATCTTTTATGAACTGTCACTCAGTGTTACTAAAACATCTCTCCTCTTTGCACATCTCTGCCTGATCACCATTTCCTCACTACTCCACAGCAGTTAGGACACCTCGAGAGCTCTCCTACATTTTGATTGATACATGAGTGACTTCCAATTTTAAGAATGTTGATTAATTGCTCTTATTCCTACTCCTAAAAGTGGGACCAAAATTGCATCACAATGAGAATTTTTGGCCACTTAGGTGTAATCTCCTACTCTGAGACGCTTAGTGCCCAGAGTAGAAAAGTATTGTTGAGTAGGGTCTATCTCATCTTCCTCTGGACAATACACCATAGATTCTATGGGGTTCAAGCCAGGCGACTTGGCTGGCCAGTCAAGCATATTAACATCATGGTCAGCAAACCAGTTAGTTTTGGCATAGTGCGCAGTCCTGCTAGAATAGGAAATCAGCATCTCAATTAAGCTTGTCAGTAGATGGAAGGATGAAGTGCTCTAAAATCACATAATAGATAGCACCATTGAGTTTGAACTTGATAAAACACAGTGGACCGGCACTAACAGATGACATTGCAAGGACTGTGCATGGACCAAAATCATCACTGACTGTGGAATCGTCACACTGGACTTCATTCAACCCGAGTTCTTCCTCCAGACTCTGGGTCCTTGGTTTTTAAAGGAAATGTAAAATTATGTACATTTTAAAAAAGGACTTTGGAGCACTGTGCAATGGTCCAGATGAAGATGAGCACCACTTTTGTTGTTAAAGTGTGCTCTATTGAGGTACCATTAAGAACTCAGACATTATCCATATTCAGGGTTAACATACAGGCAAACAGGGTCATGTCAATATCCATAATCAATAATACCCCAAACAGACAAGAAGCAAAGACATAAAATATGTAAATATAAAAAAGATAAAGACAAGTAATTATACAAAGGTGCACCAAAGAATTCACATAATAGCAGGGATACTCAGAAGTTGCAAATACTGAAACTAATTATGGTATAAGATGAAAAAGGTGCAAACTAATACCATAATGGAGCAAATGGGGCAAACTGATAACGCAGGGTTGGAAACGGGGCCGAATCAGAATCTACAACAACAACAACACAAGCACATGGCATTTATCACCCTGGGAACTATGACACAATCGACAGTAAGAAAATGGTCACACAGATTAAAAGAGGGCTATTGTTAGACAGGGTTTCTGTTTGCATTATTTGTCTGTCATAAAAATGTTTTCAATTTTATGTTGACAAAACAAGGATATCATACTTGGTGGATGTTTCAGTTGTGATAGTAATGATGCTTTGAGATAAAGCCCTAAAATTGTGTGTGTATGTGTGTGTGGTTCAATATCAGTAAGGGCTTTATTCCTGTTCCAGATTCTCTTGCTTTCTCTGACCTTTATGAATAATCTCTTATCAGATCACTGTTTTCAAAGCTTGCTTCAGGGAGGGATGAAATAAAATTAATTTAGTTTCAAAGAGCCCCAATCTTCTTGCAGCCCCCAATAGGGGTTTAAATTATTGTCTACGTATATTAGTCTCAGTGTAGACAAGTATGTTTTTGTTTATTGATCTAAAATTCCTCAGTGAAATACAGAGCATTTAGGCATCTGGCAGAGAAAGTCTTTTAGAGAAGGCATACCACAAAAAATCTTATATAATGTGAAATTCAGTATGTCTATTACATAACCATTGCTGTTTAACACGCGTTGTTTAACATCATGTTTGTGTTCTAGAACATGCTGTTTGGTGGATCCTACTCTTTTTTTGCAGGACTGTAATAATGTAACCTGAATCATTTAGCTATTCTCCAAGCACATCACTGCCATGTGCCTATTTAAATATGCCATTTTATAAATAGGGATTGAGTGGGGAAATGTTAAACATTTAAATCATTCAGGATGCTTACCTAACTGTACACACTGTACAGACATGTGTCCATCCATCTAGCAACCTCTGTAGTCCAACTAGGAAGCCATCAATGACCACTGGAGGCCAATGGTGATCATTGTATTTATTCCTATTACAACACCTCCGATGACCATTGTATTTATTCCTATTACAACCGTCGTAGTACCGCCAGTCAACATTCATACATGCATTCACACACTACGGGCAATTGGGGAAACAGACAAGTGAACACAGCGATATTCTATTATACCCACCCTCTTACTCACATTAAGAGTACACATTGTATAAAGGTTGTATGACAGTCAGTCTCTTCATCCTCAAGAAAAAAATTAATGGAAGACCAAAAGTTCCTCTTTTCTCTCTCTCTCTCGCTCTCTCTCACAAACGAACACACACACTTTCACTCACAGTTTCTGCTCCTTTCTGCTCTCTTTCATCTCTCAGTGCTAATGAACAGATGTTACAAGGCTGTTGAACGTGGAATGATGGAGTGTACCTCTGTCAGCCTGAGCCAAATGGGTAGAGGTTTGAAGTGTGTGTGTGTGTGTGTGTGTGTGTGTGTGTGTGTGTGTGTGTGTGTGTGTGTGTGTGTGTGTGCTTGCAGATATGCCTTCCCAGCCAGACAGAATGTTTTAGATTGCACTCTGATGTTGGAGAGCTTGTAATACACACACACACACACACACACACACACACACACACACACACACACACACACACACACACACACACAATTAGACATTCATATACATGTGGCAGCAGTTCGATGCAAACAATCATGCAGCTACAGGGCAAAAACTTTAGTTAATGTTCATATAAAAAATGAGAATGTAGAAAAAGATTGTCAGGGTTGTTTATAACAGATTAGTTTTCAGGCACAATACTCTCTTATGTAAAAATGCCAAACACATTAAATAAATAAATAAAATCCAGCAAATTACAGTTCAACAGGTAGAACAGGTAAAATACCTTTAAAAAATCCCAGAGGAGAATGAACAATATATTTCAAGCTTAAGGGGAACACATATATATGTGTGTGTATATATGAACTGATGACGGGCATGCGGTCAAGATTTTTCATTCCTCGCTTAGTCCAAAAGCTCTCTAAAGAGGTGGCATCCCCTTCAGTAAGTGTGTGAAGGGGCGGGCCCCCTGTTTCAGCATGCCTGGTGGCAAATGACTGAATGAATGAATGAATAGATCTCCTGCTCCTGCCACATTATAAAAGCAGCACGGGAGCTTTAGTCGGTGTCCAAAGTCCAGAGTAACAACTGCACAAGTGTAATGTCAGAGTTTAAGGCTCAGAGGGAGAGATTCTAGCCTGCTTTGGGAATTCCAGTGTGCAAGCTGTATTTAGGTTTCACAAGTGGGGTTAGGAATCACATGTCGCATGCGGAATTTAGGTTTCAAACAAATAAATTTGTAGTTTCTACAAATAGCTTTTTTCGTCGTTGTTGTTGTTGAGACTAGTATTTAGCTACAAAGGTTGCCTTTTATAATACATAATTGATGACAGGGGGGTGGGGGGTAGGGGGATCACTGATCCCTAAAATAATCAAGAAAGTGATTGGGGTAGTATAGTATTTTTACTGAAAGCTCATATATAAAACAACAATATGTTTCATATCTACTGTGTCTGCAAAGTGATTCTTCTTCTCTAGGTAAAAAAAAAAAAAAAAAAAACATTAGTTAGGTCATATACCTGTACTGATTTAGGATCTGCATATTTAAGCATTTATCAATTTCCTCCTCTATTCTTCCGGTTAAGCATATACTATTTAGTAAGCTTAAATGAATGGTGGTATGAAGATTTTTTTTCCATCCCTTATTCCCAATTCAATATAAAACACTGTTGCATTGTTTCATGGCTGAATCCCAAGCCACCATACTTCCCCCACATTCACATCTCAAGTCTAATCTCAGGCACATCTCCTCTTAACTGGCACAGAGTGAAAAAGAGACATGGGAATACAGTGGGCATTACTGGGGCAGCTTAACCTGAGGTATGAGTCATATGTGTCCAATATACAGTGTGTTGCAAAATCGCTCACAGATAAGGGACATTCTTACTCCTGGGAGCTAAGCATTTGTACCACTGCGAGACAGACACAAACCAAGGTAAAGCACATCTTCTCTGACATCAACACACTCATTTAAGCATCTGGGAGCGACATACACTTAGGACACTTGCCTTTGATGTTAAAAACCATTCAAGGTTCCCTTGCTTCTGGGAGCCACACACCTGAGGTCAAACAGGGCTTCAGAAATTGTAGACCAGGCCCACAATTTCTGCAGCATTGCAATGCTCTCTGGTTAAACATATTTTAAGATCAAAATTAATGTGATTGATTGATTAAATCTACATAATATAATGTTAATTTGTGAAAAGGTGTCACACCTGTGCCACCTCAGACCCAGGGAATAAGATCTAGTTCGCTTTGGCTCCCCCTAGTGTGTCTACATGTGTACATGTTTCACTTTAGCACCGAATTAAGTTCACCTGTGTCTCCTCCGTGTGTTTCCCTATTTACTCCAGCCGAACCCGTTGCCCTTTGTTTGTTCACTGTTGTGCACCCTCATGTTACTTGTGTACACTCAACGTGTTTGTTCATTCTCTCCCCCAGGACTGAGCAGTGACTGCAGGGCCGGGCTAATTTTGTTTTGGAAGATCAAGGTCAAAGTCAAGACTGAGAGGTTAGGGTTAGGGTCTGTGTCCACCTCCTCGTGCAGGGACATAACAAAAGGAGGCACACTGTTTGCCTTTGGCAAAGTGAAAGTGAGTTGTGCGTTTAAGTGTAGTGTTTAAGTTAGGCTTAATGTTAATATTTTGGAAAATTTGCCAATGACATACTGAAAATATTGTCAGCAGGTACAAAATTATAACTGAGCAGGATTACATAAAAGCTTAATAAAAGTTATGGTCACTAAATAAAGATCACATTGACACTTATACACTATATATATTTTTGTTGACTATTAGTTAAATGGGTCCAAATGTTTGTGTATATGGGCAATTGTTTAATTGGGGTTAAAAAATAAATAAAATCTTGCATGCATCAGTAATGCTGACCAGTTATGAAATCAAGTTATCACAAAATACCATCTTGTTTTAATATGAAAACAGATAGAGATACACTATAAAAAAAGCCAACAAAACTGATGGGTTCTCAAAAGTTTTAAATTGCAGAAACTAAAAAATATGTAGAGTGAAACCTTGGATTGTGAATAACTTGGTTATTGCAAGATTGTTTTGCATGCAAAAGGTGTTTTGCAAGATTTCGTATGAATTTTAACTTGATAAATGAGTGAGGTTTTGAAATACGAGTAATACGCCAGTGCTCTCTCTCGTGCTTGGGATTGTGGGTAATCGTCATCCATGCATTCGTGTATTGCATTTGTTTTACAGATCTGGCATTAATTACGCACATTTCGAGAAGAGGAATCTCGCAAGCTGCCGCGGCAGTGCAAGGAAAGCTGTGAAAATTATGTTCATTACCTGTAGGGGGCAGTCGTGTTTCAATGTGAGGTTTTATGAGTCTAATGTGTTAATCTATCTTAGACTCCTTTGACAGCAAGTGACAGAGCTCATACTGTAAACGTGTCGAGCTCAATCTGTAAATACTGATATGTATTTATTCTCCATTTTCTTCTCTCCCTCAATTATCTTATTTGGCTGCGCTTTCTCTATTATTATTATTATTATTAGTAGTAGTAGTAGTAGTAGTAGTAGTAGTGCTGTGAATTTATTATTAGTATTATTATTATTATAAAATACCTGCGCATGTGTGCAAAAAGATGAAGTACAACAAAGAATACAAAAGTGTATGATAAGTTAGCCTAAAACAATATTGTTTTATTGTGTATATGCACTTTAAATATACACTAAACAATAAACACTGCCTTTTGAAAAGTGAAAGTGAGTTGTGCATGCGCGCTTTGTAATCAAAAGGCTGATAAACATGCGCACAGATATGAGCAGATTTATCGATAAAACTGCAAACATACTCCACCAGAAATGCAACAAACACAAAAATATATGGTACTCGCTTAACACAATGCGACAGCACGCCGAATCCCTGGGCTTTGACTGCGCTTTTGATCTAAATGCTGCCTTTTGTAAAGTGAAAGTTTACGCACAAATCGGGGTTTATGTACGCCAATGAACAGCTTTATCTCAGTCATAAATTCACAACCACATTGCAGCTATTATTTCCAGCCACGGTCAAATAATAGATGAAATAATTATTCAATGCTGGACACAAACAGCAAAAAAACATGATTATTATTAGAAAAAGCCGTAAGCAGTTTGTGTGCATATAAGAATATTTACAAAAAATATACAGTACAGACCAAAAGTTTGGACACACCTTCTCATTCAAAGAGGTTGAGTTTGTATAATGGCAAGAAAAAAGCAGCTAAGTGAAGAAAAAAATTAGTGGTCATCATTACTTTAAGAAATGAAGGTCAGTTAGTCCGGAAAATTGGGAAAACTTTGAAAGTGTCCCCAAGTGCAGTCACAAAAAACATCAAGCGCTACATAGAAACTGGCTCACATGCGGACCTCCCCAGGAAAGGAAGACCAAGAGACCAAGATCCTACTATCAGGAAATTAAATTGATTTCAAGACCATGTAAACCGAGGCATTGCCATGTCTTTCATTGCTTTGTCCCTGTTAAGACATTACAAAAACTATATAAGAATATTTTTATTATGAATTTTAAAGAGCGATTTTGGGCATCTCATTTCATCATAATGAAAATAATATGAAGCACATATACACATATTCATCATGAAAGATCTATTGTAAAACTAAATAAAATTCATGTTTGCTTCAGCATTGAAAACAATATTGTTTTAGGCTAACTAATTATACACAATTCGTTGTACTTAGTCTGGCTTTTAGATAAAGTACTTCCATGTCCCATCTGGCGCTATTCAGTAAAGCACAACACATTTATTTAAATTCCTGAATGTTGCTTGTGGGATCTCGCGGCATGGCGCACACCGAATTGTGTGATTTCGCGGGAAAAAGCGTGCATTCTTAATGGCCACATCTCTATTTTGTGTCCAACGTTAGTATAAGTTTTTTAGTAACTGTACTGTAACTGTGGCCTGTGAGAGGAAAAAGTTTGTAGGCTGTAAAAACGGCTGTAGCAGTGCAATGGAAATTCAAATTGGAAATGCAATGATATTTCAAAACATTCATAAACCAAATAAAATTTTACCCTAAGAAATAATGAAAACTCAAATTATTTGTTCCAGAGCCCAAAAAAATAATGCATAAAAATAATTAATACAAAATATAAAATAAAAATAAAAATTAACCTGCACTTTACCTTAAAAAAAAAAAAGTAAAAATAAATCCAGACAGATGAGTGTTTCCATTTGTGTGTGCAGGCGCTGTGTATGTGTGTGTGTTTGTGTGTGTTTGTGTGTGTGAAGCTAAAGTAAGAGGAGGAATAAGCCCCTCTCCGCTCTCTCTTGTCGTCTTACACAGTAACGCTTCCCCTTCTCTTATTTGAGTTTCACACACACGTGCACACAACTGAAACACTGTTTTATCTGGAAAATAAACAAGAAATCTCTGTACCTCTGCACCAGATCTCAACCCAATAGAGCATCTTTGGGATGTGGTGGAACGGGAGCTTCGTGCCCTGGATGTGCTATCCTATCAATATGGGCCAACGCTTTTAAAGAATCTTTTCAGCATCTTGTTGAATCAATGCCGTGTAGAATTAAGGCAGGTCTGAAGGCGAAAGGGGGTCAAACATCGTATTAGTATCGTGTTCCTAATAATCCTTAAGGTAGTGTATGTATCTAGCATTTTGCTCTACTGGCACACTTTGCAGATTGTTTAAATAGTGTTTTTGCTGTATTCCTCTTTGTTCATTGAAAGGCATGTGGAGAAACAGGACATCCTGTGTCCTGGGGTCAATGAGATGGTCAAAGTGTGACTTGGTGGTCCCCCCACCAACTCAGGGTAAAGCTGTAAAACTGATCTCTTGTTTACAAGATCGCCAATTTACACCATGGTTTTGAGTTTAGTTTGAGGCATCTGGCTTTAGCGTGGCTTCAGGCACAGCAACTTCCTGTCCCATGCCTGGTTAAGTTTCCTGCAGCTTAGTTTTACAAGCTCTCCTTTATGTTCAGGAATGAGACAAGATTATTGGGATGGTGCCATGCTGTCTGGGGGAGAGGTTCTGGAATGTGATCGATTATTTGCTCTCTTTGGGGCCTGCTCATCCCTACAAGAGTTATAGTGTAACTCTAATTTTATAATTAATCTGACCCTTACACATGTATCAAATTGCTGCTTAAATTGTTTTTTGGAAAAGCTTAAAAAGCAAAAAACCTGTAATGTCTGAATTTGTCAAACGCCTTCCAATATCTTAATTTAGCATTTCAGAATAATAAACTTTCTTTTCATGTGAAATCTAAACTGGCCAAGTTCCTTCTGAATGACAATTAAGATATTTGAGCAGTTAGAATAATAATAAAAAAAAAAGTTATGGACATGACAAAAAAGGGCATGAATTATATGTAGCAAATGTGTTTCTTTTTATGTTAAAATATAAATCTGTATTCATATTACAAAAAAACTAACCAAGAAATGGGGAACTAAAGCATTAAGTATTTTTTTCCTTTATTTTGGCTAAGATTGATAAGCATGGCATGATAAGAAGAGAAGAATGATGTACCCACCATGTGTACAAACCATGCAATGGTCCAGCACTTTTTATGGCAAAAAAAAGAAGTTAGCTGACTACCTGAATGTGCAAATTAGCTAATTCTGGAAACATGAGGATGTATTTTTACACATGAACTTGTTGAAACATTTTGTGCTGTGATCAAAGCTAGAGGTGATTGAAAGAAGGGTGTGACTTTTGTGTGCCTGGCCAGGCAGTGTATATGCAAACATTGTATTTACAGGTTGTTTAATGCCATAATCCCATAGCAAAATCATGTTCCTCAGAATGATGTTTTTCTAGTCTCAAGAGAATTTATTTTATTTTATTTCTAAAGGTGACTTAGGAGAAACAAAGAGACACAGAAGAGATACAACATGAAACTTACATAAAAAAACATTTAAGAAATCTGAGATCAGAAACAAAACTTCATTTGAATTAGAAGCAAATGAACCATGTATATATAAGACCATAATAAGAATAAAGCCAGATATAAATAAAAAGCATTAAACAAATGAAAAAAATTATAGTTTTATTGAACAAAAAACGTCAATTAACAGCATACAGTGATGAGCCACAACTAGCACAACCTAAGACCAGTTACTGTCCAAACTGTTCTCCAAAATATACTTTCCACCACAATATTAAACAACAATATTACAGTTTACTATTGTCACTAATTTGTGGATGTAGCCCATATGTAAAAATAAATAAATAAACTAAACTTAAATGTGCAAAATACAATATACAATTATATTGTGTAATAAATTTACAATTCACACAATATATCTAGCAAATCAAGACATCATAAATGATACTGATATAAAATGTTGCACAACCTGACAAAGATATCAAGTGTCATACTGATCAATGCAAAGCATGATTTATACAGCAGTTACTCAAAGGCCACAGCATTGTGACAATCTTCCGGTGCGAAGAATTGGTCAAATTTTGGCTGCTTGCTGAATGTAAGGGGGGCAGGAACAGGTTAATTCCTGGAAAAGTTCCCTCTCACTGGTTAAATCAGTCTTCTCTTGTGGTGGATGTCCAATACCTATCTTAAATTCAATTCAATTCAATTTTATTTAACAATTGACATTGTCGCAGAGCAGCTTCATACAATCAAAATAATTATTCAAGTTTGTATGAGATGTGAACGTGTATGAACATCTATGTCCAAAGTCTGCAACTCCTGGAGTTAGATATTATCTAAAGTAACAACAAAAATGTTTTAAAAGTATTTTGGATTTACCTAAACATCATTCAGCTACTCCATTCCCAATTGTCCGAAGGTTGAGAGGTGGGCATTAGCCTTTGTGAGCTGGTGGTGTGGTGCTGATGGAGACTCTGGAACCATTTCCTGCATTTTCTTTGTTGAGATTCTTGTTCTAACCTATTGTTTCTGTTAAAATAGTTAAAAAAGTAAAATAAATAGTTTAATGGTTTAAATAGTTAAAATAAATGGTTAAAATATTAAGATGGGGAATGTTTGAACTCATGTGGGCATTAAAAAGTCGCAGCTGGCACGCCTAAAAATAGATGCAGAATTGTTTTTTATAGTCTAAATAAAAATGCTTTTCTAAACGTCGGCTATTGTTTACTTACAATATTTGTTAATTTAATTTAAATGTGGTTTGGGCTCTGGGATGTTGAGCCGGCATCATGATCCTCCTCATTAATTTCCTACATAGTATAATCAGCGCTCAACCGCACGCATAAAGTTTTCCAGAGTGCACTTGCAAAAGCAGACTAATGATTATGAATCTGTCAAGGAAAAACAGCAAGGAGACTGAATCTGACCATTTTAATAATTCATTGATGATTTTGTGATTTGTTTGGTTTCAGCTGTAGTGATGAAGGTAATCATGTCATTTCGTCATCTCTGCAGCAGTGGACGCGCCTATAATTCACGTTTCATACAAATTACATAATCTGAAATTTGTTTTCCATTAGTTTATATAAGCAGACATTTTGCTCACTATAAGTATATATTTTTCACGTCTGTGAGGCAAGTTTACATAGAGTTTCGCTTAATTTTCTGACGCGCTCAAGTTCACCGAAACCAATACAGAACAGCACACCCTGTTTTATTTCATTATTTTACAAAATCATAACATTTTGTCATCATTGTGAGTGCACTTAAATAAAAGTAGAGTCTTATAAAGGCTATGAAGCTTATATAGTTTTATTATGTAGTTTTTGCACATTAATCTGACAATAACTGTGGCACACCTACTTTTTCTGAAGCACACTCAGTCTTCTGGCTATGCTTGTATCACACATGATACAATATAAAGGCTAGATATAAAGATATACATTAACTTTGCTTAAATTCTATGCAAATAAAAATGCCTATATTTAATTTATTACTGTAATTTTAATACTGTGATTGTAAATTCATTTAATGTTTCACCTGTATTTCATAAGGTTTTGCAGTTGTACAGCGCAATGGTAGTGCTACTGGAATGTAAAAATTAAATTAGTTAAAATTATTTCATTATTTATTAAAGAAAATTTTGATGATCACAACAGCCTTCTGCATTTCATTCTTATAATAACGCAAAAACACAACCACTGCTGAATGACAATTTTATGATCATTTAGTTTCATTTATTTCAGTTAATAAAGAACACAAATTATAAGATGACAAAACCCTACATGCGTAGCTTTTCTAATTATACATGATATAATCTAAAGGCTCACTGTGTTAATTTTTATTTTGCTTAAATTTGATCCTAATAAGATTTAATTTAATTTAAATTCTAAATTTGTACTGTAATTTTAGTACTGTGATCATGAATTTGTTTAATTAAAATGTTTCATTAATTTCATCCGCTACTATGTGCAGCTCTAAAGGAGCTGCAGCTCATTAATCCTTGAGAGAATGAACTTAAGCCTATGGTCTCAGTCGATAGTTATATAGCGCCACTCAGTAACGGCGCTAAAACCATTATTTAAGTTGAGTACCATCTCTATATCCAAAAAAACAACCCCCTCATTGAGCTTCCCCATTCCTTATATGGGAATACTTCATATAGCCCATATGTCCAGACAAATATGCATGCAAATAATTTTGTTAGCTTGTTTCCTAAATAGGCTTTCTTTGATGATAATGAACAAAGTTCATTATCATCAAAGATAACCAGTTAGCCAGAGCTCAATATGCCAACCTTCTGATGAGTAACTCAGTGCCTTAACCCCCTGAGTTATCACTGTGCTGTAAATTAGACCTCCCAGGTATCGTATCAGCAAAAGGGCCTGTTACGACATGCCAAGCCACATCCCGGCCACCATCACCTGAGCACTCCTGTACTCCTCACGCTGTACACGCTGGCATACATCACAGGCTGCTTCCGCATGGCAGCGTGGCTTCTTCTGCTCACACCGCAGCATGTTAAACCCACACCTTGTTTTAAAAACCACCACATTGCCTACTCAGTTGTTCATAAGCATTCATAAGTGCCACTTAATTTTTACCTGGGATCTGCTCACATTGTCTGCACTTGGATCCATCAAGCCCTCTAGCAAGCCTGACAGAATAATCTGACCAAACTCCTGATCAATCATATCTTCCGACTTCACGGACTCCCGGTCAACATTGTCTCAGACAGGGGCCCACAGTTTTCTGCCCAGTTCTGGAAGGCCTTTTGCAACCTTGTCGGCGCCAACCCCAGTCTTTTGTCAGGATTTCCCCAAACTAATGGCCAATTGGAACGAATGAACCAAGAACTGGAGAAATCTTTAAGGTGCATGGCTTCTCGGGATCCATCCTCCTGTAGCTGTTTCCTACCCTGGGTAGAGTATGCCCACAACTTGCTCCCTACCTCTTCCACGGGCATGTCTCCCTTCCACTGCTCCCTGGGCCATCAACCACTTTTTTTTAACCTCTTTTCTGCCCAGAAAGAGGAGGTAGCAATCCCCTCAGCCCAAACCTTTGTCCATCTCTGCAGAAGAACATGGCAGCACACTCGAACCAGCTACTACGCACCGTAAGCACCTTCCAGCGCCAGGCAAATCATCATCGGTCAACAGCTCCCAGGTAAGGTATCGGCCAAAGTCTCATGCTGTCTGTACATGACCTTCCAAAGAGGAATACAGCAGAGACACTATTTAAGCATTCTTTAATGGTGCCAGTAGGATAAAAATGCTACAACAGAGCGCCAGCCAATCAGCAACGACGTGATTCCCTTTACCGGAGGCGAACCATGAGAACGAAACGTAACGCAAGTATACAAACAAAGCTGCATAACTTGCTAAAAATGGTGCTCGTTTCATACCAAAACTGTAAGATTAAACCCAAGACTCTGCTCTTGTGACTTTCTTTGGTGTAGTAAACAGTACTAGATGAACTTCATTAACTTTCACCCTGCAAACTGTTGGTATGTTTGTGTGTGTGTGTGTGTGCGTGTGTGTGTGCGTGTGTGTGCGTGCATACGTGTGTTCAAGTAGCATAGCTTCATGTATCGTAAATTAGTTCAAATTAATTCTTGTTTCCTTATAAAGAACTGTTGTCTTGGTCATGTATTTTAAAGTTTAAACATTTGCCCAGATCTTACGTTACCTTGCTCGTAATTAGGTAAATACCAGATTTTGTAATATCGTCGTTGGCCGCGGGATAAACAGAATTGGTAAGATACATGAAATCATACTAAACGCTGGTCGGGTAGTTGATAAAGTGTACGCTATAAATTTTAATTAAGTTTAACAAAATTAACTTGAATCCTTAAAGATTCGATTCACCTCTGAACCAGAGCTGAATCCCTACATAAATGGCGAACAATGCGTTGAGCTTTGTCTCCCCATTTAAAATACTACAAAGGTAAGAGTTTACGAGAGCACATTCTCAGAGGGATATCCCTGGCCGCGAGCATGACTCTCTGGCCCACCCTATACTTCGAGACCTGAAAGCGCCTACAATCTGCCTGTTTCTCAAGGCGATTGGAAGGAACATTACTTGGGGAAACTGAAATGGTAGGGAGAGGGTGTCAGGCTTGTTTTTTTAAAGATCCTGGCCAATAGGAAATTGAATATGGAAAACATCAGTGATCACTGATCCTGGCAAGCATTGAGCGTCTTGGCCGTCCATAAATATTCAATGTTCTTGTTTGTGGTCCACACCAGGAATGGTACCCAAACCCCCCCCAGGCAGTGTGTCTACTCCTCCAATGCCAGTTTCAAAGCCAGGAGCTCACTATCACCAATGTTGTAGTTTATTTCTATGGGGTCAAGCAATGTAAACCAAAGGAACAAGGGCGTAGCTTGTTATCCTGGAATGACCTGTGAGAGAGAATGTCTGAAGGTGAGGATTGTAACCGACATGGGGGTTGCAAATGCTTCTTCTGATTTTTGGTTCCACTGAAAATTAATTGACAACAGAAGTCACATTTCTCTTCCTTGACATACAAATTGTTCTCCAAGAGTCTCTGAAGAACCTGACGGTCATGGGTACAGTGCTCCCCCAGGGTCTGGGAAAAGATAGGATTATAGGATATCATCCAGATAGACAAATACAAAAGATGATCAGAAAGTCCCTCAAGACATCATTTACCATCACAGCTTAGAAGTGAAGACTTCATGAACTACTTCAATGAAAAGATTGATAGTATCAGGAAGAAAATAATGGAAATTCAACCTCTAACAGCATCTCATGATCCAGTCCAGTCTAAAGCTTCACAATTAGATTTTCAGTGCTTTACAGGTGTAGGACAGGAAGAGCTAAACTTATCAACTCGGCTAAATCAACAACATGCTTGTTGGATCCAATCCCAACTAGACTTTTAAAAGAAGTGATAAATATAACTGGAGCGCCCCTTCTAAACATTATCAACTCTTCATTATATCTAGGTCATGTCCCTAAATCTTTCAAGTTGGCAGTTATTAAGCCTCTTCTTAAAAAATCCAAATGATGTAATAAATTACAGACCAATTTCAAACCTTCTGTTTATATCAAAGATATTAGAAAAGATAGTATCAGCCCAAATATGCACATTCTTGCAGGAAAACGATATTCTAGAGGAATTTCAGTCAGGTTTCAGGCCCCATCATAGTACAGAAACTGCACTAGTTAAAATTGCAAATGACTTGTTTTTAGCTTCGGACCAAGGCTGCATCTCAATTCTTGTCTTACTTGATCTTAGTGCTGCATTCGACACTATAGATCATAACACTCTCATTGATCACTTAGAAAATCACATTGGTATTCGGGGACAGGCGTTAAAATGGTTTAGATCCTACCTGTCTGATCGATTCCATTTTGTAGATCTGAATGGAGAACAGTCTGGTGTAATGCCAGTGAAATATGGGGTGCCACAAGGGTCAGTTTTAGGACCTCTCCTGTTCTCAATATACATGCTTCCCTTGGGTAACATCATCAGAAGACATGGGATTAGTTTCCATTGTTATGCTGATGATACTCAGTTATACATTTCCACAAAGCCAGACGAAATACCCAAATTGTCTAGACTAACGGAGTGTATACAAGATATAAAAGATTGGATGACCGATAATTTTCTTTTACTAAATTCAGATAAGACAGAGATATTACTTATTGGCCCAAAAACCAGTACACAACAGCTCTCACAATTCC
>JAAGKR010007353.1:0-37259 GCA_011419295.1 Clarias macrocephalus | reverse complement strand
CACACACACACACACACACACACACCCATCGGCTCTACCATTTATGCGGGTATGGTCACAGCCTGAAGTCTATCCTAGGCAATTGGGGCACGAGGCGGGGTACATTTATGTATGGGCTGACAACCCATCACAGGGCACACCAGTCAGCCTACACTGCTTGTCTTTGGCATGTGGGAGGAAAACCATCAAGCACAGAAGAGAGTATACAATCTCCACACACGCTCAGACAGCAGGCGAGATTCGAAGACCCCAACCCTGAGATGTGAGGCAACCGTGCTAACCATGAAGCCACTCTGTATTCACGTAAAAATTATTTTTGACTGCAAATATCTATTTATCACATAAATATATATGTATTTTCCACCTCTGGATGTTTTATGCATTCCTCTTTAAAGATATATGAAGCCTCATCTTCGCATTACTGCTGCTCATGCTCAGGGTACCTGGTTCAACCCTGAGTTTGGGTTTATTTTTGTGTAGATTTTTCCCCCCCCCAGTGTGTCCATGTGGGTTTGATCTGGGTTTTGTGTTTTTCCTCCCACTTGACAAAACATATGCAGTGTGGTGGGTCATTAACTTATTGTTTAATTGGTCTAAATCTCAACATTACCAATTCAGTATGAAGAAGACCATAAACTACTTCACACTGTTCGGTCTACATGAGCTAACCGGTGAATAGCTAGTGCAACGATGAACAAATGCGGGGGTGTAGGGAAGCCATCTTGCCCACCCAAGGGTAAAGCCCAGTATTCTCACTGAGAGCGGTCACAGTGCAGTTCACCCTCATGATCTCCCAGTGACAAACCTTGGATTGTGTGCCACTCGGAAACCACCCCCAGTCCATTAACACTAACATTACACTATGTACTGGTATTTACCTAAAACCACAAGTCCATCAGTAACCTCGGAATAGAACGTTTGCACACACATTTGATTCTCCCTATTCCTCCTAATTCATATTCCAGCAAATCCTGCCTCCTGGTTAAACTTGTTCAGTGGTTCTTACAAGAAGCCTGACGATTGGATAACTAATCAGGGTAAATGAAATGAAAGCAACTATCGAGGATATAATTGATGCAAATCAGGTTGGGACTTCACAAGTCTCAGTGGCGACGTCTAATCATTGGACTGTGTTGTAGCTAAACTTGGCTTATCAAATAAAGATACGAACAAAGTCTTCCAGGACAGTTAAGCCCACTTTTAATGTTGCTTATGCGGTGTCATATTGCAGGGTGAGACACAGAGAGGAAAGCACTATCTGCCCTCTTCTGCATACTCAGCCAAGCTCCCAGTATCCCACAACTGTCTAATGTCACTGTGATGGACTGAGATATACAGTAGGGCAGGACATTTTGCACAACCAAGAGCACACAGCTGATTTTTTTTTTGCTCTCCTGGCCAGGTCAGGATTAAAAAAAATATATATATATATAATAATAATAATAATAATAATAATAATAATTCAACGTGGATGTTTCAGCATAAAAGGAGAATCTTTGCTGACTGACCCAATGTATAGGAGTCGTTGGGCACATCTGCGTGGAACACAGCATGCTTCATGCACCTGACACCAGACTCAAAATTTTTTGAATCCCAGACTAACCCTTTATGGAGCTGATCATGGTGTAAAGCATGAAAAGGGAGTGCTGGTGGAAAACACTACCGTAGACTTCCTACTCCTGAGTTTGAACTCCTATTAAATTAATTACACACATTATCCCAGGCTATCGTGTGCCTCCTTTTTCCCCCTTTAACGCCAAACTCTCCTCCTCCATCTGTTCTGTTGTCCCTCTTTTGTTGAATCCCCCTCCTGGCCCTTGCTAGGCTCGTTTGGTTGTCTCAGCAATAGCCGAGTGGTGTGTTGACGGCCTTGCAGTTTTGTAGCAGAGGATCAGCGCAGGAACTTTTTCTAATTGGTGGTTTTAGTTGCGCTGGTTGCTGAGTTCAGGGCTTTTCTCCCCTCGGCGCGACCCCAATCCTCCTCCCCGGCCTCTAAGCTCCCACAAATGTGTTGAGGATGCAGTTTTGGCTGGGCTCTTTTCCTCCACCTCCCCTCCTCCCCTCCTCCCCTCCAACACACACATATACAAACACACACACACACACACACACACACACACACACACACACGCTCTCCCTCATCACACCGGTTCTTATGTGCTCTATCTCTCACTTCTTCTTTACAGCTCCTGGCTTTAACTTTTCCTTTTGTCCCCCTCCCTTTGTCTCTCTCTCGGTCTCTTCGTGTGCTTCTATAGACCTGTTTTTTTGTTCGGTGGCACTTTTCTTTCTTACTCGCTCTCTCATGCTCAGCGCTTTCTGTCCCTCACCCTCTTGGCGTGTGTAAGAGTGTGTGTGAGACTTAACTCTGGAGAAGTCAGCAGCGTGAAGTCTGACGGAGAAGAATTTAGCGCACGTCTGCAAAAGCCTGCCATGACCACCTCAGCGCACTCTTCCTCATCTTCGTCTTCCCCACAAATTATGATGTCTCCTTCGCATGCGCACACACACAACCACACACATGACATGCGGACACAAGACAAGTATATAGTAACTACATATTTGTGTATTCATTTAGATCTTCAAATAAATTCAGTTAACATTATTTACTTGTACGGTGCTAATATTGACAGATATTACTTAACTTTTTAAGTGATTTTATTTATTCTGAATATTTATTTATTTCAAATATAACCTGTATAAATGTATGTTTATTAGAGACTAATAAAAGCCTATTTCCTTTCGACGTAAACAGTATCATGAACATTAACGCTGCTTGTCGAAATCATGACTTGGGTATTAATTCCAGCCATTATGATGCACTTGTCCACAGAATAATTCCGTAATAGTATGTGCTGCTAAACACACACTCTTGCAGGAGTGTAAGTCCTTTATCAGAGGTAATGAGGTGTGCTGGTGCAGCGGGAAGACGTCTGTTTCTTGTCGGTGACCTCTGCTCACGGAGGAATATTAAAGAGAAACGCCATAAGTGGTGTGTGGGGGGTGTGTGTTTTGTGTTTGTGGATGAGTGGGTGGGTAGATGTGTGTGTGTGTGTGTGTGTGTGTGTGTGTGTGTGTGTGTGTGTGTGTGTGTGTGTGTGTGTGTGTGTGTGTGTGTGTGTGTGTGTGTGTGTGTGTAGGTGGTAGGATGAAAGCAAGGAGTTATGATGTTGCCCTTCTGTCCTTCTTGTGTGATCTCTCTCATGCATTTTCAAAGTCAATTCCCGCTATATATTCATCTTTGTGTGTGTGTGTGTGTGTGTTATCCTACAATTCTGATGCCGTCTCTTTATTATCTTCTCTTTCAGTCTCGCACTGAAGACGCCAGTCTGATCTGGCACAGAACAGCTGCTCGAACGTAGCGTCCAATCGCTGCACGCTGCACTATTTAGTCCACGTGGGTTGAAATTTAGGCTAGACGCTGCCCGCTGTGTGCACCATATGGACGTGTCCCTTTTTCATTTTTTTTTCCCCCTCCCTCTCATTCGTCTACGCATGTTGTCCTAAATCATCATAACCTTTTTGGTGTTCTCAGTGGACTTGCCGGGTGGAATAAGGAGTGTGTGTGTGTGAGGCATAGCTCTGTGTGTGTGTGCGTGCGTGCGTGCGTGCGTGTGTGTGTGGCAGGCTGGTGCATGGTACAGGGGGGTGGGTCTTTGGCTGGCGGCACTAACAGAGCAGGGGCTGATGGGGGATGGGGGTCGGGCACTGGGGAAATAAAACGAGGCTCGATAAAGATGAAGCCCCTCCCCCTCAGGTTGGTGCGTGTTAATCCGGTCTATTGTGTAGCGGCGCGTTTGCACAAAAGCGGAGTGGAAGAATGCAGGACTGGAACTGTCTCTATGTGTGTTTACTTGCTGCTTTGGTTTTGCAGTCAGTTTAGATTTGGGTCATTTTTCCTCCCCTTTTTGTTTAAATCTGTCGCACACACGTTATGAACGGTGCACTTTTCAGTCTTTGTTTATTTATTCTTAGATGCATTATAAACTGATTTGACCACTTGCAAAATATTACATAATTGTGCACTTACAGCTCATCTATAGCTCATGTATTTTATATATATAATTATTAATTATGTAAAGCAAACCCCTTATGGGATTGAAAGTTTAGTGTTTTTGTTCTTTTATATAAACCTGCTGGTATGAATAATCCACTTTATTAGATACAGCTGTACACCCGGGCATCTGTGTATTTTATTCAGAGACTGAAACTAGAAAGATTAAAAAAATTTTGTCTTTTGTCCAATTTCATTGCGCCTCTGAGATGCTTTTCAGCTCGCTACGGCTATAACGAGTGGATGTTAGAGTTCCCGAGGCAGAGTTACAGTGAGCTGTGAACCGATCTCAGCATGGAGTCTTTACCCACATTACTGCCACAAACTGGATGTTCTTGTTTGTTTGTTTGTTTGTTTGTTTGTTTGTTACATCTTGATATTTAGAATATTTTATCTACTGTTCATGAAAATTCCCAGGAGATTATATAGCAGTTTCTGTAATACTCCATACAGCAATGATGCCACGGTCAGAGCCACTGAAATTACATTTTCTTCTTCTTTTTTTCCTTCTCCATATTGATGTTTGATGTGAACATGAACTTGAAGCTCTTGACCTGTTTCTGCATGATTGTATGCATTGTGTCACTGCCATGTGATTGGCTGATTGAATAATTGCATGAGTTTACATTTAAATCTTACATGCGCATTTCTTTGAAGCCACTTTGTGATGACGTCCTTCACACTGTACTGTACTCGTGTCATTTTGAACGAATGAGCAGGTATACAGGTGTTCCTATTACAGTGCCCAATGAGTCTATGAATATAATGGAATCTTATAATAAAAAGGCTGTTTTGCAGTGCTGTGTCCCTGTTTGTTGCTTTAGCAGTTTCCTGTCCTCTGTGTTTCGAGGCTGAGACGGAGACGGACAGGTTAATCAGTCTAATCCTGAGCCTGTGGCCCTGTGCGCCGCTCCATACGGAGGGATT
This sequence comes from Clarias macrocephalus, assembly GCA_011419295.1. Classification (NCBI taxonomy): domain Eukaryota; kingdom Metazoa; phylum Chordata; class Actinopteri; order Siluriformes; family Clariidae; genus Clarias; species Clarias macrocephalus. Next base: position 32,278 of record JAAGKR010007353.1, on the reverse strand, counting down.
TCAGCCAGCCTTTGCAGGATAAAACACACCCTTGTCTATCTCTCTTGCTCGCGCTCTTGTATAGGACCTTCTGGGATTAGTAGGTTCTCATTACTCGGAGCTGGAGTCATCCGTCTGCGATCCGGTGCTGGAAATGGGTGTAGTTGGTGGCAGGACTTACTTATGCTGACGCTTCTTGAGAGCTTCTGCCAGGAAACGACTCCCTTCAACACACACTCAAACACACACCAGGCCCTTAATCTCATAATATGCACCGGGTATGTTTACTACTGAGGCGAAGGTCACCGGCGTCTGACTTCACTCGTGTCCTCCCAATGAATGACGGCTTTAAATAAATGAAAAGGCGCCTTTGAAAAGCTGTTTTGTGTGAAATGCAAATCCCAGGCTTTTAAATCTGATGTTGATAAACCTGTACTGCACAGTGATACTTGTAAGCCGTGGTTTTTCCTCTCATCACAGTCTTTTGCGAGTGAAAATGTCTGAGTCTGGCTAGCATCTTTATTTTCTCTCAGAATATTTAACACGAGAGATGATGCAGGAGGGTGAAATGACTGCTCGGTGCCGCACTTCATCCCGCTCGGTTTCGTCTCCGTTTCTCCATCCCAGCGTGTTCCTGATTTGGAGAAAGAGATAGTTCGTCATTTGCGCGTGGTAATTAATCCACCCTAGTAAAAATAGTTCTGCCGTCAACCAGCTCACACCTCCGGTGATGTGTGTGGAAGGTGGGATTCGGTACAATCAGAGTGTGAGGTAGTTACGACATCAAATATGCATACTAAATAAAAACTTTTTTTTTTTAGGTGTATTTTCTTTCTTTGCCTGTTGAGGCTTTTGGCTTATTGTTGTGTTATAACTATGAAACTAGTTGGAAAGGAATGTTACAAGGATAAGAATGTCTAAGTCCTTCGTCTTTGAAGTTTAAGGGGTTTAATCAGTCTGGATTCTCATACAAATTTGCAAACTTAATATATTTTAAAATATTATGACATTTCTCCAATTTGAGACACAGCTCATGCTTTAAAGGGATAGATCAGATTTTTTCAAGTCTTTCTTAAATCAAAATCGAGGTGCATGCAAGTATAATATAAGACATTTTACTGCTTTTGCTCAAGTACGAGTGCTTCTGCAGTCACACTGAGCTAAATCGAGTTGGTTTGTTTCAAAGTTTATGGTGTATTTAGTCCTTTTCTTTCACCAGGACATTGGCGTATGGCTAATTGGAACTTGTGTGGAAAGAAAAGAGTTTGTACGAAATACTAGTAAATTAATAAATAAACTTTTATGGATACCAACTCAATTTAGCAGAAGATTCATATGACTCTCAACTGCACTTTGGAATGCATTTTTGCAGAGAACAAGGGTTGTGGAAATTGGCCCTTATTTGCTTAGACCACCAGCCAAAAGTTTGGACATGCCTTCTAATTTCATGGGCTTTCCTGATTTTTATTTCTTTCAACAAGGCTGAAGGAATCCAAAATATAAAATACTCTCCTTTTGAACAGTTGATATTGATATGTATCTGCTACTGATGCTCTGTAAAGTCTTCATAACGGCTCTAATCTGAGATGCTGTTTGTTAATTGGTGATTTCTGAGGCTGGTAACTCTCAATGGACTTTTCCTCTGCAGCAGAGGTAGCTTTTGGTCTTGCTTTCCTGGGAAGGTCAACATCATGAGAGCCAGTTTCATCATGGTGCTTGATGGGTTTTGTAGATGCTGTTAAAATACTGTTCCTTCAAGAACTTTTCCAGAACAGCTGACCTTCATGTCTTAAAATAACAACTGGTTGTTGTTGTTGTTTGTTGTTGTTGTTGTTGTTACTTAATTACCTAATGTCATAGTTTTGAAAATAAATAAATAAATAAAATCAGTATTGTTCTGGAATTTAGGAAATATATCCAAACTTTTGACTGGTTCTGTACATTTTACTCACATTCCTTGTGACAAACTGCAGAGCAGGAAAATTAACAACAACCAAGACCTCTGGTAATGTACTTATATCCACCTCTATTTTGATTTAAGACAGACTTAAAAAAAAAAATCCAAACTATCCCTTTAAGTCTCAGCTTTGTCTTGTTTATTTCTTCTGTTTAGCTCTGTGTGATTTGTGAGGCTGTTAGTAGTGCTGCACTCTGATGTTTGTTTGAGGCAGGGTGCCGGCTGAGGGATGCGAAGGAATGTGCAGAATCATTCTCGCTCGATCCCATGATGGCAGCTGGAACAATGACTGCCCTTCATGGGAACACCCCGGTGCCGCAGGGGTGTCATCCCAGTCCCCACCTCAAAGAGGATCGTTGTGTGTGTGTGTGTGTGTGTGTGTGTGGGTGTGGGTGTGTGTACTGAACTCATTTACATCTTACATATTAATTTCCCTTTCTTTGTTTCCTGTAATAGATGCCCGTTTCCTCTAATTCAATCAGAAAAAGGAGAACTAAGATACCAGCTTTGGGTTTTTCTAGCTGTCACTTTAATGAAAACGGCTGAGCAGTTATAAGTGTTCAGTCAGCTGTCACAGCTGAGCTGGATTATATTGAGCAGTAGCCATGGCAAATGAAAAAGCCTGTCGTAAAGTGAATATTTTAAGCGGATAAAACTGTTTAAAAACGGGAAAACTATTTCTGTCAAAAGCATTAAGGTCAAAGGAACCCCCAATTTCTGAAGGTAGCTACATCTTTGTTATGCTTTTAACGCTGTTTTTTTTGTTTGTTTGTTTGTTTGTTTGTTTGTTTGTTTGTTTTTTAACAATAAAATTAAAAGCCCCTCCTGAATCTACTTGAAAATGAGTGAGCACAGTCTAATTAGCCTATTACTGTCTGGTAATCCCCTGGCCTGCTGCCCATGCTACCACTTCCTCCTAGACAATTTGGCTCCTCCTCCTGTTGACTGTTCACCAGCCTATCAGCAATGAGCAGAACTCTCATCAAAAAGGTGTTCTCGAACTTGAGTGAAGGTTTCCAACCACTAGAGCCACACAGGAAGTTGGAGACAGGAAGCCGGTGGTTACATGCTGCCACTTTCACTATTCCAGGTTTCTCTTTAGAGAAAGGTAACTAGTTCATGGTACACGTGGCTGGAGGAACTGAGAATACTTCAGTGTGCAGTGTATTTTAAAATCATATCAGTTGCAGCTAAATATAAAAATGATTTAATCTAGGCCTCATTTAATGGGGAAGGGGGGCGAGTTTGTAAAGGCAGTACTGTATGATTTATAGAACTGAAGGATTAAAAGCTTTCATAACGTATCTGTTTCCTGTCTCGCAGATCTGTGTGGTTTACAAGCGGCTCTCGTGGCATGACGACCACTAACAAGGGAAACAAAGCCTTGAAGGTGTGTCACCTTTTCTTATGTAGTCTTTTTAAAATCTCCCTTCACCATGTCCCATATCACCCCACTGACCTTCCCCTTCTGTGTTTTAGGTGAAGCGGGAGCCAGGTGAGAATGGCACAAGCCTCACAGACGACGAGCTGGTGTCGATGTCGGTGCGCGAGCTCAACCAGCACCTCCGCGGCCTCTCCAAAGAGGAGATCGTACAGCTGAAGCAGCGGCGGCGCACGCTCAAGAACCGCGGCTATGCCGCCAGCTGCAGAGTCAAGCGTGTCACTCAGAAGGAGGAGCTGGAGCGCCAGAAGGCCGAGCTCCAACAGGAGGTGGAGAAACTTGCTTCAGAGAATGCCAGCATGAAGGTGGAGCTCGATAACCTGCGCTCCAAATACGAGGCACTACAGAGCTTTGCCAGGACTGTGGCTCGTGCACCTGCGGTGCCCATTACCAACGCACCCGTTCCTGTCTCTGCCCGCGGGTCTCTGGCCTCCGTCATCGGGCCGCTTGTACCAGGGAAGGTGGGCGCCACCAGCGTCATCACGATAGTCAAGTCCAAAACAGATGCTAGGTCTTAGTATAGGCCAGTGAGGAGAGAGAGAGGAGGAGGAGTGAGAGAGATAGAAAGGGGCTTGGTCAGTGCATCACGATTTAGGCACGGGACAGATTCAGTAAGAGGTGCAAATTGCTGCAAATGGTTCCAGATTTCTGTGAGATGGAACCTGATATGGAGGACTGCTGTGTAAAAAGACAGAGTCCTCAACTCATCCTGATACTTCCACTGAAATTGGTCAGTACAGTATATTTCTGTACACACACTTCCAAACCAAAACTACCATCAAGGACAATTAGGACACCTGGGCTTCCAGAAAAATCTCCACAATTTCAAAGAAATTACGAGAATTAAAAAAAAAAAAAAAAAAAAAAAGCAGCAAAACTTTGTCCTTCATGACTGCAATGAGTGCTGGATTTTTATTATTGTTGTCTTTATATTGTGTTGGAGGTTTTTTTGTATGTTATTTTTGGACTTTACAGCCCAATTCTTTTTTTTCTTTTTTTTTTCTCTCCAAGATTTTTATGCAATATTTGAAATTCGTTGTGTTGCTCTGTTTTGTACTTCCATCCTTTTCCTGTGTCAAAGAACTTGGGCACAAAGCAGAAGTACACTTTGTACACATTCAATCTCTACCTTGTGCTTATAAACACAAGGATGTGGAATAAAGGCAAGGCTATTTTTTATTTTTACAAGAAATCCTATAAAGCTGGGTTAGTTAGGAAGGAGAGCTTGTCCAGGACACACACACGTCTGATGTCTTGTGTAGTATTAGTGTTCTTCCTGTGTTTATACTGACCCTGCACTGGCGTATCTCCTACTTTGAGATGCTTCCAGTCCTGAATACGCTCTACTCTTCATGCTTTTTGCGTCCCTTCACCGTCGCCTAATGTTGTGCACTGACCAGCCACTGCTGAAAAGCGAAGTGAGACAAGGAAAGAGGAATCGGCTGATGATATTCGTATGGTAGCTATCAGGATAATTGAGACCAGTTTATGTGATTGGGTAGTCCTTTTTTTCATAAGAAACTTTAAAAAAGGATTTATTTCTTTTTATAACAGAAGCTTATTGGCAAGGCAATAAGATCTTTATGTTGTGGAAAGTCAAACTGCTGATTTAGTTTCCTTTGTGGAGCTCGTGAAATATTGTCATGTGTTTTTATGCTGGCAATCCTATACTTTCTTTATATATCTTTGTTCATTACAAAGTGATATCCTTTTATTATTATTATTATTATTATTATTATTATTATTATTATTATATTATTATTATTGTGTGTTTTTTTTTCCCCATCCTATGCTTCCCAATAACTCCAGGAAGACTCATTCTCTTCTTATTTTGTCCCCTTTACAAATATAGACAAAATCTGAAAAAGAAAAAAAAAAAACATATTGCTCTTAAAAAACAAAAAATAAAAAAAGACACTTGAAAAGGGGACTATCTGGTTGCATAAACCGGCAATCTCTCACAAGCTTTACCATAAAATCTGTCGCTGTGACGTTGCGTAACGTATTCTAAGATACTTTGTCTATATGGTGGAGTCTTGAATTTTATATAAAAAAATCACACATAGAGTATCTTGCATTATTTATAAAACATTTAAAAACATGAACTATAAAGTTGTTTGATATCTCTCTTTTTTGCAATTGTACCAAAAGTGGCTTAACTATTGAAGTCGATAGCTTTTTCTAGTGACTAGGCGCGTAAAACTGTGGACTAGCGCGTGTGGTGTGACGTGTAAGTGATAAGGTGATGGTACTGTTCACTATTTTTGGATGTGATGCTCTTTTGTTATTTTTGCCCAAACCCAGGTGATGGACACGCTACCCACAATCCTTTAGGTCCCCCCCACCCCCCTCCTCCCCAGTGCAGCTGATCTGACACGCACCCTGTACGGAGTTAAAATGTGCAAAGATCTTTTGTGAATTTTTTTATAATAATGGTTTAGACTGCGTTTTTGATGGTTGGCTTATCCTGTCAGGAACAACAGCAAGTGTTCGTGTGTGAAAGCGGTCCCGGGCGGCTTAAAGTGTAGCAGCAGTGTTGAGTGCTTTTTGCTCTCAAATGCCGAGGGGACCGGACACGGTTTCCTTGACATCAGCAACACTGGGTCTTTGTCCCTATTTAGTAACAACTATTTTAACTCCTTTTATTCATCATAAAGTAAAGCGAGTTAAGGAAGAAAAAAAAATTCTCAGGAAAGTGGATGTACAGCGAGGGGTTGTGGGATGCGTGTTAAAGATCCTGTGGTCTCATCACCTCTGGTTAAGAAAGCCCTTTTTTTGTGATGTGTGATTTTTATATTTTCGGTGTAAACTGTTTTTATGGTAGATTCTATTTAATGTATTCTGTTATTATTATTTTCATTTTAAATGCCAGGGAAGTGACACTGCACTGATTTTCAATGAGCAAAACAAAACGGACGAAGCAATGTGCTTGCGCTCTTTCTTCCTCTCTCTCTCTTTCTCAAACTCTCTCTCTCTCTCTCTCTTTTCTAAGCAAAAGCCTTTTGCTTATTATGGAACTGTAGGTTGAAGGAGCACTAGAAAAAAAATACAAATGTAAACCATTTAGTGAAGGGTAAAACCTTTCAAATTATGCTGAGAAGATATACTACAAGCACTGTATGCAGTAATGGTACTGATTTCTTTTTTTTTTTCTTTTTTTTTCTATACATATTCCTCTAAGTTTCCTTTTCATAACAAATGTTAGTAGTTTCAATGCAAAAACAAAGCTCAATTAGGCCTTAAAAACTTTACACCAGCCAAAATTGTTTCATTCCTTGTTTAGTTTTTCCAGCCCTGAGTATGTGTGTCATGGTACACTCTCTCCAGAGATCGGGGTCGGGGTTCCGAGCTCCATTACACCTGATTCATCTCAGAAAGGGCTTGATGTTCAGCACATGAATTAAATGGGGTGTGAGCAGTGTCGTGGCTCTCCAGAGTTTTATGGACCCTGGTTTAAGCAGAGCTGATTGACAATCCGCAGATACAGACAGCACGTGACTGCTCACATCTCTAAAGCTACTATGAGTAACCTGCATCTTAAAAAACTGAAATAAAAAACAAACAAACAAAAAAAAACTGCACATCTACTGAGCAATGCTGCCATAATCCTGATATTAACTGGGTCTATTCAGTGTAAGATGAATCTATTGCTAAATGCACTGACTGTAGTTTAAATCCACAGAAGTGTTTTGTTGGATGCTTGGCTACGTCATATCACGTTGTCACGCTGTCGCTGCTGTTTATTTTTATTTTTATTTTTTATTTTATTTTATTTTTGTCTCAGTCCAAATCAGGTTTGCTGTACGTGACAATGGGGCTTTAAGCATATAGAGCTGCACTTATCTGGCATTTAGGTCCGAATTAATATTGTAGGTCTATTTATCTTTTATTATTTTTCTTTTTAAATTAGAAATCAGTGTAAATGAAGAAAATGAACTTCCTCTGACTGGTTAATCTGTGAATTTGTTCTGTAATGGAGTCTTTGGTCCATTTTTGGCGTTGCTTTTGTAACCAGTGGTGGCGTTTCTCCTATCGGCTGTGGCAGTTCTGTGCGCCGTTTATGTGAGCAATGTGTGTGTTTTTTAAGGGTTAAACAAATGCTACTAATAGCTTACTAGCGAAACAGTGCCGTGCTCCTTATGGAAGTGCTTGTGCTCCAGGTAGCGCCACTGCCTCTAATACTTTTAGACTTGTACTCCTCCTCTTCCTGTCGTGCGGCGGGGGGAGAACGGGGTGGCTCAGCTCGTTCACGTACGTCATTGTTGTCGTCGTCGTGGTGACTTGGTGTAGAAGTGAACATATGAATTATATGCAAATGTGGGCGGTAGGGAAGATAGGGTTTCTGTTTTTTTTTTTTTTTCAGTAACCACAAACAGTGAGACACTGTTTCCATTTTTCCATTTGTTTAAATGCTACAGCTTGTCTTATTTTTCTCAAGGCGCTTTATTTGCATGTATAAATATCACATTCCTGCTGAAATACCCAGCTACCAGATGCCAAAACACAGACCGAGCTGCACAAGCTGGTAGACCGTCTTTGCCAGCTGGTAGAAGGAAGCCGTTTCTGAATTCCTGCCATTAATACTACATCATAGACAAGTTATTTTTTAAGAAAATAGACACTAAAGCGGTTAGAAAATCTCAAATATTTATTGATCAACATAGTCATGTAATAAGGACGATGGAAAATAACTTGATGTCTGGCAAAGAAGGTGTACAAGCTTGACCAGGTCAGTTTGTATGTTCATAGCTGGTCAGACCAAGCTGGATTTTTTTTTCAGCAGCGATTGGGATTAATCGACTAAGCTAATGCAACAATCAACATTAAACAATGCAACAATTAACATTTACCTCAAGACAGTTTCTGGACCATCCTCTGATACAGTAATACAGCTTCTGTTTTGGTGTTTTTAATAGAAAATAGACTTACGATTCGTTTTTCCCCTTTCGAAAATAGTGTTACCTCCCAGGAGCCGAACACAGAGGATATTAAAAGCAAACTGAGACAATCCTGGGAACAGCTTCCAGAATTGGCTCAGACACTTGCTTGAGATGACCTTGCTGAGAACAATGTGTGTGTAACCACCAACTCGCACCCGTTTGACCCCGAGCCACAACCGGCTCTTTTGTCAGATCAGTAGGAAGCAGCAGGCTGACTGAGAGCTCGCTCTGGTCTCAGGTGTCTGCTTCTGTTGCTGTGCAAAAATGCAACACTTTGTCCTAGTTCTCTTCCTGCAGAGTGAAAGTGTAGCGCATTAACCACGCCAAGCTACGTTAATACGTCGTACCCAATGACTTCTATTCGCTCTTGCCTGCACTGTTGCGTTCCCAGTTGCCTTTCACTTTATGCCTCTTGGGAGAAGCATTGAAAGGTTTCATTTCTTCTCAAAGACAAATGAGTCTCAAATTCTTCACATCGCTTGTCCCTTGTTAAGGTTTAATCAAGAAACCCAGATTTCCCCCTCCGTTTGACCGCCGTGGGCAGTTTAAATCATTAACCTCTTATCGCACTGCTATTGCAACTGTTAACGTGGTTGCCATTGGTTTTTTGGGACTTGCTTATCATGCCGCGTGACTTCTCTGCTAGATTCATGACCCATAAATCAATACAACGAGGATCCCCGCATACTGTCGGACATTTTATACATTTGTATTGATGGCACGCTTGTTGTGCTTCTTAAAGCTTTTGGTGCTTGTTGACTTTTTTCACTCCTCTATGTGAAGCAAAAAAGAAATGTATTATTTAATGCAAAATCAATTTGTATGCAGCACTTCAGAGTGTTTTTTTTTTTTTTTTTTTTGGGTCCCTGTTCATAGACCAATTTGTTTCCTTTTAATTGTTTTTTTCCTTTTTCACCCCGATTGTCTTCTCTGTTGTTCTCTCCATCACTAAACTGCTACGTCCACATGACACACGGATACTCCTCAACATAGGAGTGATATTTTATTTGAGGTGTTTTTTTGTTTGTTTTTCAAAGTACTTGAGCTATAAATTGAGAGGTAATGAACATGGAAAGTATCATCTTTTATTTTATTTTTGTCTTTAAAAAGAATCTGTTCTGTTTTTCTGTATGGGGTGTAATGAATTCTGTCACAGTACTTTGTATGGGAATTATACATACAGTAAAAGTCCATTTAATTGTAAGTATTTATCAACTAAGTTATTGTACTTTTTGGAATTTGTAGATAAGTAATATAATGTATTGGTATATTAATGATGAAATTAACTGTATCAGTCAGTCCGGGGCGTCTTTTAATTTATTGATGTATATACTGTATGTTTGTTGATATACAGCTTACTTTATTTTGTATATGACCAATAAATACATTTTAAAAAACACTGTTGCCGTGTGTGTGTGTGCATATGTGTGTGGGTGTATGTATATGTCCATATGTATATATGTGTGTGTGTGTGTGTGTGTGTGTGTATATATATATCGCTCTGAGGAAAAAATCAGAAACCACTGCAAAATAATTAGTTTCTTATTTTTCCTCACAGGTGCATGTATAGGTGACATGAACAGTTTTGTTTAATATTGACATCATTTCTCTTAAATTCAAAACATAACTATTGTTATCTAAGGTGTATATTTAAATAAAATGACATCACAACACATCAAAATAACCCAAGATCATGCAGTATTTGCAGAGCTTTAGTAACTCAAATAAAACAAAATGATAATAATTTGTAAACAAATTGTGTTAATGCTTTGGCTAAATAACATTAAGAAATCAGTATTTCTTGTAATAACCCTGATTTGCAATTACAGCTTTCATGTGTTTTGGCATGCTCTTCACCAGTTTTTCACATGCTGTTTGGTAACTTTATACCACTCTTTTTTATTTTTATTTTTTTAAAGCAAACAGCTCAGCTTTGCTTGATAGCTTGTGACTATCCATCTTCCTCTTGTAATGACATTCCAGAAGTTTTCTGAAGTAAATTGCAGTGGTCTCACAGCTATAGTGTGATAGTATTATTAACATTATATTCAACAGATACACACACACACACACACACACACACACACACAAAAAAAAAAAAAAAAAAAAAAAAAATATATATATATATATATATATATATATATATATATATATATATATAGTGGACCTGAACGTGTAGCCTAATTTCTAATGTGTCTATATTGAGAATATACAAACATACTTCAACAAACCACATGTTGACCCCCCCCTTTCCCCCCATTTTGTCATTAATAGCTCTGCAACATTTCATTTTATTTTTCCAATGAGCTTTTGAAATGCAGCAGCAGAGAGTGACCCAGTTGGAAGAACCTCTCGGCGGACATATTTTTGGCTCGACATCAGTTAAAAACATGACTGTCATGACGGATCCGCGTGAACGCCCCACGCCGCTTCACGTGGGCGCACAGGTGTTTTGGCACGTTTCTGAGCGCGCGTGCCCGCTACTCAACAGCACGGACAACTGGACCGGAAAATGACAAATCACATGTCTGTCCTTAGCCGTAAGTTAATGTAAGGGAATGTGCTTGTCGAGGGTTAGATGCCTTTTTTTTATTTATGTTTTTTTAAGATATCCCACTTGTCTATATATTCTTACGACCTTAATTGGCTGTAGACTGATAACAGGTTATTATAACTGAATCACAAATAACCTCCCTATTTGCACTAAATAGTGTCTGAAACAATCTTGTCTTTTGTCTTATATTTTTAAGTGACATATTTTGGAGATCAGTACTCTAAAAACTACTGTAACTGTTATTACTGAATTCTCATAGTTAATGTGAATCGACTGGAATCGACTGGATACCAGTTTCAAAAGTTGCTCAGTTTGTAATTTAAAGGTTAGTCAATTAACAATTTCCGGTTAACACGTTCAGAATTAAAAATCGCATGGTTCCACTTAATAAATCCCATGGTACAGTAAGCATATATAAATATTTAGCTATAAAGAACTCCCATCTGATGCATAACCCTGTCACAGCTGCACTGCACTCAGGAAAATCATGCCAGGTTCCTACCCACAGCAGTAAGACTTTATAATGAGTCACAGCACTGCTGGAGCTGCAGTATTGCACTGAGGTTTCACTATCCACAGCTGCTAATATCTTTACTATTACTTAGTGATGCAACCGCGCGCTCAGCGCACAGTCATTATGCACGTGTCTTACCAATTACAAACAAACAAATAAACAAAACCGAGCCCGGGGCTTTGTATTTCAGTCATTTTAAGCAATCGCCATTCATCTTGTTTTTCTTGATTACATTAATGGATGTACGGAAACAATGATGAATATCATCTATCTATAAGTATATATGTAACTCTATCTATCTATCTATCTATCTATCTATCTATCTATCTATCTATCTATCTATCTATTTCCGTTGAAATAATCTAAGTATGTATGTATGTATAACTTTATCTATCTATCTATCTGAATGGATGAATTCTACGGATGCATATACGTATTTAAATCATTTGTATTATAACATTTTATATATAATAGAAGATGTATGGGGCAATGATAAAACATTAACACAGATCTCTGGCTACAAGAACTTAGAGAGTGGGTAAACATTAATACCCAATTTACTCGAGGCTATTCCAGTCAGTCTTTTGTTCTCAGTCTCATGAACGACTCTAAACTCTTCCACGTCTGTAGGTGGCGCTGTGGTGGAAATGTGGCGGCTTATAACACAAACTAGAGCGCGGCAAAATCCCGTAACGGAATCCCTTGGGACTTGAATGTATTTATTTAGCAAACGCTTATTAAGCAAAAATGCGTATGTATATAACATACGTGTGATGTCACAAATCTCTGACATCAGAGTTTAAAAATATATATATTTTACAGAGCTATAATCCATCTTTGTTACGTCAAAACACTCAGGGTGACAGTTGGAGCTGTTATCATTCCGACAAAGGCTTGCCTCTCGCGCTAAGGGTGAACCGAGTTTCATACTCTCGCGCAGGTTGATGATTGGACAGTTCTCTGTCGCGCTCAGGAGGCGGGAGCATAACAGCCAATCCTGGCGCAGGAGGCGGGGATTGTCGGAAAGCAGATAGGAAACGCAATTTTCTCTAGGAAACGGCTTAAACGTAAACATTGAACTGGGTCGCTAATCAGGCAGCTAAGCTAAAACACGTATTCTGTCTACTTAAAATAATTTATTTGTTTGTAGTTTTAAAGCTTACAAAGTGTATGATTTTTAACAAATTACAATAGAAGACTTGAACTGGCTTAGTTTGGTGTGTAATAAGTTAGCTGTGTTTGCTGTGATAGGTTAGCATGGCGATAGTTAGCTACTTGCTCATAGCTGACTCTGGAAACTCCATATAAATTTGTTCTCACTCGTTTTTAAGTTGTTGATATTTGTAAACGTTATATAATTTTATGGGTTTGTTTAAGTTACTGAGCCAAGTTACTTAGCCGTAAAGTAGGTGAATAAAATATGTGGCAATAACTCTTACTGCTAACAATTGCTCGCCTTTTCCTTATATTGCTAAATAACATTACTTTCGATACGGTTGTTTATGGGGTTTGTTTTATATTAAGCACTCAACCATGGAAGACTATGAGGAATTTATCCAAAGACAAGCCAGCCACATACGGAGAAATGTCACTGTAAAATCTGAACAGCAAATCAGCCAGGTGTCATCGAGCATCAGGTTTTACGGCTTGGCCATTCTGTCTCCTCTGGTAAGGGTTTTGCAAATGTCCTTTAGTCAATGTAACGTTGCACATGAATGTTTCTTTAAGTCATAATGACAAGTAATGCCATATAAATGTTTCTTATTAGGTTAGACTGAACTACCTATACAAAGACAATGAAATGCCGTTAGCATCTAACAACAAGTGCACAAGTGGTGCATTTCCAAAAAAGTGCTAAATGAGGATTTTGGGTCTATATATATATACATTGATGGGAGTGATTAATGTCCAGTAGGTAATAACTATATGATGTATATGGCAATATACGGTATACCCAATATGTTGTTGTTAGTCTTTCTGCTTCTCCCATCAAGGGATTGCCACAGCGGACCATCTGATCCGCACACATCTTGACACACTTTTTATGCCGAATGCGCTTCTTTAATTTTATCTGGGCTTGGGACTGAAACTGCATCCAGTGTCAGGGGTTTGAGTATTGAGTGGAAATTGAACTTGGGCCTTCAACATGCCAGTCGAGAAACCTACCACTGAGCCATCAATGCCCCATTACATCATCAAATCAGTATATTCAGAATATTATTATCAAAGTTTCCTGATTGATAGTAGGTGAAATTGTTGAATTGTTTTCAAGGAATTTCACTACAGTCTATCCTTTAGCACTTGTTTATTTGAAGTCTGGGTGCGCAAAAACAAGAACTCTGTGATTTTTTAATAGTAAAAATCAGTCTTCTACATATTGTTTTTTATAAGACAAATTATTATAACTCACATTTAGTCAGTCTGAAGAATGTCGATCAAGTGATAATTTTTATTAATATTCACTTCAAAAGTTATATGTCATTGCATTAAGGGCTAACTGGCAGAATTTCTCTGTTTTTCCTGTCCTGATAAACAGCAACAAGGTGAATAAAAATGAAGTTAATAACAGGATTTCTTTATATAATTTTTTAAAAATATGATTCTCTGAGGATTTTCACTTGGGTTGGAATTAATTTTATTCCCCTGAGCACAAATATCAGAAGTCACAGATTAAGTCATGTGCACTGGCTAACATCTCTAGCATTATCATTCATTATTTTATCCCCTAACGTATAGTGTTTTATTTGGTCTAACACAACTATTGCAACACAAGATGGGATTTGACATAGCTGATTACTTCAATCAAATTTGTGTAGAGCTTATTTTTCTGACAATGGCAGGATTTTGTTGCATATGTGTGGTCAAATACAGACTACATTTAAATGAATGTAAATACCTGATTCTCTGGATATTCGACTCTCATTAGGCTACAGAAAATTGAGGCATCTATGAGGAATATCTTTAGGCCATCGCAGAGCAAGGAAGTAGAAGTGGCTGCACTGCAAATCTAAGAGCAAAAGCAAAATACAAGGAAGCTAAAGTCCACAGATACAGTCTTGCAACTAACAGAATTGTTGTTTCCCCTGATGCTGCTAGTAAAAAATAAGTTTTTAGCCTAGCCTGTTTTGGCAACGGAGAGATGTAAACATGAGAATCAGATATCAGTCAGTTCCGGTGTAGTTTTGTGTCTACATATAATATTGTACCTAAAACATAAAATCGAGCCTAAAATGTGCAGGACACGGGTCACTCTATGCCGATGGTCCGGAACTTGTGAAGAAGGTACAGTACTAAAATGAATAAGATTATCAAATCTGCTAATGATAACGGTGCACTTGAGTTTGAGGACTGCCTAATAAACATCACAAGTTGAACGCAGCACTATTTACTACATGCAAAGTCATAAATAAGTATGTTTCTTTGGGGGGTTAACATGCATATTCAGATAACCATGATGTAACCATCTGTTCAATATACAAAAAAGTTGCTATTGTTTTTAGGAAATTGACATATAGTTACTTTACTGCACTTTCTGTCACCATAGGAAATTATTAAAATAAGCAATCTGCTTTTAAAGCTCTCACAATCATGATTTGTGTTCACATATTTGATAAATAATTTACTTATAAATACAAAAATTCATTGTAATATAAATCACAATGCATTGAGGGCACATGAAGGGATATATTTCTGTTCATTTTTTTTTTTATGCCAAAAACTGAGCATAATGAAAGTATTTTTTTTCAGCTGAACAAAGATCAGAAGGAAGAAATGCAACGCCTGAGAGAAGCAGCCTCTAATCTTACAAATAAGATGGCAGCATCGTCACTGTCACGAGTGTCTCATGTACAGGCCATACTTGAGAGTGTCCAGGTAATATATTAATCAATATATTAAATGCCACATATGTCATTTTCTTACATATCTGTATATTTGCATTTTCATGCTTCTTTCTTTTATTCAGTTACGCAAGGTTCCAACCATTGAAGAGTTTAGAGATGAGACAGGAGCAGGAAATCTATTAAACACTGAATGCCAAAGTATTACTTGCATCCCTGGAGGCAAAAATGACTACAGTGGAGCTAATGAAAGCCACTGGAATTCATGCTCCTTAACCCTCACACAGCATTTGCCTGGTGAGAAAATTGAAAGTCACCCTCTGACATCTACAGCTTGTGATGGTCATACGGCTTTAAGCCTTAGACCTTTTCAAGGAGAAGATTCTTTGGAGAGCAGTCATACAACTGTTCTGTTTGGAGGTCTTCCTTTGTTTGGTCACAGAATGGAGCGAGCTGTTGAGATGACCACGGGTTTTGGATTTGACTCTTCCTCACTACCGTATTCAGAGAAACACTCTACTATAGATGCTAGCCACCAAGGGCTGTCATCTGGATATGTGACCAATGAAACCTGTGACATCACTCCTAGCTGGGCTAACAGAACAGAGAACATAAGAAAAGATCCAGAGGGAAGACACTCTCATGGCAATGAAGTTATAATAAATTCCTCTGGCATGTCGAATAGGACTGGAAACATCATAAGACACACTCCAGTAGATGGAGAGGTCCTGGAGAAGGAGTTTGCACTCTCAAACAATGCACAGACTGATGAGGTTACAGAGCAAGCAAATTTAGCAGTGGAGCCAGCTGAAGAACCTTACCGCATGAGTCTTCAGAATCTTTTAAAGAAATCTCAAGAGTACCGGCGGCGTCAACGCCTCCTGCGCAACCAGGCAAAGGCTTTGAAAACCAGTGAAGCTGGACGTGCCAATGAACACAGTCTGTCTGATAAGGAAAATGAGGGATTGCTGCTAGGGGACACAGGGAAAACTGAGGTCAGGAAAACTACTGAGAACCAGAGGGAAGATCATTTAGCAGATCGAGATCCCCAGACACACAAACGAGGTGGAGGGAGAGAGAGTGTAGAGCCTTGTGAAGTCGTCTGCCAGCACACAGATTGCCTTAATCTCACTTCAGCCTCAAACAGCACGGGGTGTACAAATGGAAAAGCATCAGCTTTTTCAAACCGTCCAAATATAGCTGTCAGTCCCACTCAGTCCACTTCAGCAAAATCTCTTTACCAGTCCAAGGGCAAGAAGATGGGCAGCATGCTGCCCAGACCTTGCCTAACAGGAAATAAAAAATTTAAGAATGTTCCAACTCTCAAGTTTTGCTTAAGCCCAGTGCGCAGTAAAAAAGGCAGTGCAACAGCTACCTCTGTCAGAAAGCCCCTGGTCAAGACGCCTATCTGTGTAGATGAGGAAGCAAGGCCAAATCCTTGTGGACAAAGCAAAATCAGGGCTTTGAGCCTCCTACCAGAAACGGGGGGAGGTGCACCTTTGTGCAAGAGCATGGATCAGGCCAAACAGATCTCTCAGCTGGAGCTTAACCTGTCAAGCCTTAAAGTTCTAATCTCCGATCTGGAGTCTACACTCGCAGAGTCTCAGACGCACAGTCCCACAGAGACAGGCAACAACCCCCAGCAAAGCCTGCTTTCAGGACATGAAAGTGTCTGTCTGCCTACTAGTGACGAAAAGTCTCCGTGTGTGGTTACCTTTAGCGAGACTGTGCAGCAGAAAGTCCTAGCTAAGGGTTATGAGATACAGCAAGGGAATAAACAGCATGAGCCACCACAAGGTGTGACCTCTCTGGTGAAGAAAATGAGAGTGCCGGAGGCAGTCCGTCCTATCAATCGTTCAAAGCAGCTCTCTGAGAGGACTGCTGTCCTTACAAATGCCAACAATCAGCTTGAAGAGAGGAGGAATGCCTCGGGCGACAAAAAGAAAGCATCTGAAAACATGGAAGACTCCCTAAATGGCTCGTGTCTTAATCGGTCATATGATGTGGACACACCCTCAGGATTGTGGTCCCAGTCTGGGTCCAGAGGAAACGAGCTGACCCCAGAGCTGGGCGGGCAAGATGGGGTGTCACGTGCCAAACGCAGGCTGCTAATGAACATTGCGGATGGAAACAACTTGGGCCAACAGGGTAATGAGGAACGACCTCAGTCCAGTACACCTAAAGGTAAGAGAAGCTGTTATAAAAAATGTTTTATGTCATTGATCATCGCTTATGCATATGTATGAATTAATATATTGATGTAGGTGATGCTTGGATGAAATCTAAACTATAGACGTAACTGTTTTACCCTCCAATGCATGTCTTTTTCAATTTCTTTTTCAATTCAATACTGTTCTGTTTTGTTTTTGCATTAGTAGTGTTTAAAGCTATAGGTGTAGGATTTTTTTGTTGTTAAAAACAAAGGGGAATACTTAGTCATGGGAGTAGTGTAAACAACAACTATGGGAAGAAAAAAAAACACTCTAAAACATGATGTTCTTGGGTTGTTTTGAGTCACCATGGTAATCTTGTAATTGACAGTCAGAGATGTTTGGTTTGAATTGTTTTTTGAATGCTCATGTCATGTATTAACTCTGATACTCCATATGTCCTACAAAAAAGTAATTCTCAGATCTTGCACACAGCAGCTTTATACTGCAATAAAACATAATTTCTAACAGTATATAAGAGGAAAGATAATCAGTTCATGGCATATTGTCTTTCAAAATCCAGGAATATTTTTTGTCTGTTACACGGTGATGGTTTTCTTAGGCTTGCTAGTCCTTTCTTTAAATCGCATTGTTAACACAAATGAGGCATATTTTGTCAGACTGGCTTTATGATCTTTTTAAGAGGATAATTCTTGATAAACCCCCTTGCTGTAATGATGATGGTGAGATAATAGTCTTGTCTCACTTGTGATGCCTGTTAAGTACCCTGGGAGCATAATGATTTTGCTTTAAGTGCTGCTGCAGCGATTAGTTAATCGGTCATGATTAGAATGAACCATTATTAAAGAAATGATATAGACTGAGAGCCTACACTCTACATGTTATCAGCGATGCAGAGGGCTGTGCAGGAGCTACAGCAGAGGGATGAGCATGACACGCAAGTCAAAGCGCTGATGGAGGAGCAGCACAGACAACAGTATGAGCTGCTGCAGGTAGGAAATGCAACAACGTACATGGTACTAGAGAGTTAACGCTGTTCTGCTTTACTACAGAACCCTGTGCAACAGGTTCTAGCACTGGACATAATTTGAGAGAGTACAGTCAAAGCATGTAGTGCTGTGAGAATGTGAAAAAAAAAACTGAGAAATGTGAAATAATCTAATAGTTAAAAAGGGTGCTATTTAATTATTTAAAAATGGCAAAATTATTTATATGAAATAATTGTCTAATAATAATAGACCATGTGTGAACCTTGTTCTACAGGTGTAAACTCATGCATGCATTCACACACACATTGCATCTACTGATTGAAATGAGAAATGAAACAATAAATGACTTGAGATTTCATAAAAGTGTACATTTATAAATTGCATGACAAGTGAGACATGGTAAAATCAAACGTGTGTTTAAAAGCAGACTGTAACATATCGAAATTGTGTGGAATGGCTACACAGAATTTAAAAACCAGTTCAGGTAATTCTAACATTTGAATGAGAATGAATGCACTTTTGTTAGCTCAACTACTGTACCTCAAAGAGACTTGCAGAAATGTTTTTTTCAGGTTAACACACTAGAGAACTAGATGTTGTGAAGTCAAGCCTTATATTGCGTAAGGAAGCCTGGGTGTTTAGTGGGGTTCATCCACTCCAAACTGTGCAAGTTGTCTGCAGCTCACGCTGTACACAGAGACATTGACATACTGATACAGGTTGAACCCATTAGTTCCACTGAATTCTGTTATATTTTTAAACCATCATCATGGACTGATGGTCATTGCTGTAAGGGGCAAGATATGTTGCTGAGGACCCCAACCTCTTGCAACCTACACACACTTACACATACACTACAGGCAATTTTAAAACACACAGAATGAATGTCTTTGGACTGTGATGGAATTTACCAAGCACACGCACTGATCGGAGGTGAGATTCTTCATGCTGCAGACCCATAAATTGGAATGAAGGTCAGGTTTCCACATACTTTTAGCCATCCATTTACCTTCTGGAATACCTTGAGAAACCTAAGTAGAACTTGAAACTCCATATTCACACAGACTGTCTAGTTCCATTGAATCAGTGCTGCAGCCCGGCATATGGGGTGATGGTCAGGTGTCCATATTCCTTTATCATTATAGGGACAATATATATATTATAATAACAATATAATAAAATAATAATGGAAAACCATTAAATTCATCCTTTAGTAATTTCTAGTGACGGGGCGGTTTATAAAGCCTTTATAAATGTATTAATATCTATATCTAGATATTATCTACATCTATCTTTCTCTTGTTCAAGGACACTCATGTTGGCTTTCAGTTCTCCTTCGGTATGCTCTGTAGGCCGTGTCCTTGTACCATTAATTACATGCTGTAATTTATGCATCTAACAGGCCTTTAATGAACTTGGACTGTTTGTGTAATGGATGCTAGCATCCCTCTTTCTCTCTCTCTCTCTCTCTCTCTCCCTCTCTCTGTGGGTGTGTCAGGTCAGAGAGGAGAAACCCAGCCCCGCAGCCATGTTGTGGGAATTGACACAGAAAATGAGAGCATCATTTTCTTTAATTGATGATTGTCTGAGCTTAAGTGCTGATCCCTGAGTGGCCTGTTGCTCATGTTTTTGGGGGGGTGTCAGATAATGCCACCTGTGTTCCTCATTAATTTTTTTCCCCCCAAGTTACTGTCCTTCATTTACCTCATTTCATCTCAGTCCATTCCTTAATTTTTTCCCCATTGGTTTCTTTCGATCCCACCCTGCTTTCTTCATCCATGCTCTCTCATTGCCTCTTTTAGCCTTGGTCCATCCAATCATCCATTTTCTCTCTCTCTCTCTCTCTCTCTCTCTCTCTCTCTCTCATTTTTAGTCTTTGACAATGAAGTACCAGTTTCTCCAGAGCGTGTCCTTCCCATGTCCCAGCTCAGGATCACGTCTGGAGGACATGACAACCTCCTGTCTCTCCTCCTCCCCTGTTTCTGTGGGGCCGGTCTCTTCTTCCCATCCACATGAACTCACTCTGTCTGAACTGAGTGCTCTGTCAGATTCATTGCACATATCACAGGTGCCTTCCACGACATATAAACTGATTCACATAAAGATAGTTATGATGGTAACTAGCTACTACTGTTGATGTGGATTAATCCCTGTGGTGTTGCTGGTTTACATTCCTTTAATCCTGCCTCCCCCCCCCCCCCCTCTTTTTTCTTCCCAATGGCTGGTGTCTTGTGTGCCTGTGCCCTTTTAGTCACGTCTTCCTCTGTGTTCTCGCCCCCTGGTGGCAGCAGCTGTGAAAGGCTACCTGACACGCAGGCTTCTCCGTACAGAGAGAGTAGCTCAGCTCATCAGAACCATTAAGGTAATAAATGCACCTTTATATATTCACTTAAAATTCTTCTTTTTTAGACTTTTTATTTATTATATATTTTTTTCCAGCCATGACTTTGACAATGACAAACTTCCAACACTGAGTCTTATTGTAATAATTTTAAATACTTAGATTGGACACTGAAACAGGCACCAGTGGCATCTTGTCAGTGAAAATGAACTGAAAACAATGTATAATACAATACTGGGCCATATTCACCAGCCCTCTTAGAATTACATGAGAGCCGTGATGCAATCTTTCATATGACTAAAACTACTTACAGCTCAGGTTAAGACATGGGACTTGCATTATCAAGTAATTTTCAGCATTTTTACAAGAATATCCTGCAGTGCTTGTGCTGACTCTCCTGCTTACTGTGTATCTATAGAAATTGTTAAACAGATTTTTTTACAAAAGAATTTGTGTTAATGTTAATAATATGCAACCTATTGACTTGGTTGTTTGTTGCCTCATGAACATGTTTATAGGAAAAGTGACATATTATTGACAACTAAATAAGAAGACTAAAAAGTCCACTTTGTGTGTGTCTATGATAGTAAGAGCAAGCCATTTCTCCTGTTACACTATTATCTTTAAAAGCTTCCTGATTCACACACACTGGTCATTGAAATATCTCTAAAGTCAGTATTTATGCATTGATTAGTCTCCTGCCTCAGCTTGCTGTATGTTATTATTACTATTATTAAGGCTGTATTTGGGTAATCCTCATATACAGGACACTCAGCTGTTTCTCCAGGGCTTCCAGCCTCCCACACCAGGCCGGGAGTACAGCAGCAAACAGGACCGAGTCCTACAAGAGAGAGTCGCACTACAAGTAACTACACTCTGTCACATGCCAAGGCTTTCCTCAAGCCAAATGAATTGTTTATATGTTTACTGAACAAAAAATATCTGTTTATAAATATATTACATTTAATCAAAAACAAATACAAGTGCATCTCAATAATTAGAATATCATGAGAAAGATATACAATATAGATTCATTATACACAGACTGATGTATTTCAAGTGTTTATTTCTTTTAATTGCATTTATTTGTGAATAGTATTATCTTTCTAATGCAAAATGTATCTCAATTAGTCATACTCTAAACCCATTTTTAATGGACACAAGTTAATTTTTAATAACCTCTCCTGTCTCTCCGACAGTTGCGCTCAGCACGTTATGAGTTGCACAACCTCTTCTTCAGAGTGCGGCCTGCAGAGCGCATGCAGGTAATCAGCTGGGACCGGCAGCTGACCAGAGAGAGAGAGCTCAGACATAAGGTAACGCTAGCATCACAATATTGGCTTCAAAAACTGCATCCAAGTTTAAAAACAGTGAAAAGAACATTGCAGACATTTTATATTAGAAACCGTCGATGCAAATGGCTTGAGTCTGGACTGCAGAATAGCTCTATCAGTCTAACAGGCTCCTCGTTCTCACTCAGTCAGTCACTCTCTGATCACTGGCTTTGCTCAGGTGTATTTTGCTGTATTGATTGTTGAAGTGCTGCATGCCAATACTGTCTAAAAGCTGACAGGAAGCCTCAGGACATTCACAGTTATCGACTGTATGCCTGCTGGCATTTTATAAGGTTGTGATTGATGCTTTTAGGTAAAAAAAAAAAAAAGACAGAGTGAATAATTAAAGGTTTATGTCTAGTTAAGGTAATAATTTTGTGATGTTGATCACTCTGTCATACAATGTGACCGTATAATATTGTTAATGAGATAAATTGGCACAGTAAATCCGAAGCATATTGTAGGTAAGATTAGTATCAAATGCAGACACTGCATAGTAGTTAACTTTTTAATAATATACTTTAGTAAATCTTGAAGGAAATGTGGGTCATGGTACACATGGTATGCTGTAAAAAAAATTTGGTAGGATTAAATACTTTTAATAGATGTATCATTACCGAAAAAAAAAAAAAAAAAAACCTAACCATGATTTATATTTTTTATACCACAGAGCTTGATTCTTAATACACATTCAAGCAACAGCGTGTTTGAGACTTGCATGACAGGCTTTACAGTATATAATCTATGGTTAATAATGAAGCTGTGTGTTATTTAACAAAGAACAATATATAATTATTCATATGGCGAAGTTTTCTGCAAGGATAAATTTATTTAACCTTTGGGAAGGAGTCTCCAGGGTTAATGTTTTGTAGTGGTCAGTAAGTTTCCAAATACAGTAACGTCTTATTGTTGACATGACAAGATGCATTATTTTTGTCTTATGTAGTTTTTAGATTTTTAGAAATTTACATTTATAGCTGCTGTAACATAAGCGATTACAGAAGTGACGGACATTGTACAACATTAATTGTAACTACTGTAACGTCTGAAAATGAATTACATTGTCTATAAATTAACAACCATAATCAGTGGTAAACTGTTTGGATATAAGAAAAATAAAACATTTAGGACATACTGTTTTTTGAAAATAATATGTATATAATTAGCTTTGTGTTTACCACATCACACAACTCTGTTATGAAGTATTTTCTAAAAATAGCTTTCCCTCTCATATTTTATTCCTTAGTGGTTTAAAGTGAACACTGGACAGCCAAGTAAACCTCTATCATGATCAGATCTAGTTTACTGGTGCACCTTTGTGCCTTCATTTCCATTGGCTGGGCCATGCTGATGTTTTTTCTGGTCTCCTCTGAGGAAATTATAGGATGAATAACCTACTGTTTTTAACCTGCTGTTTTTACTGTCGGTCAAGATCAACGGTTATCTGAATTTTAGTCCTGCCTGGATGCACAGGGACATGATTTTCTATTCAGATGTTGCCTTATTTGAGGGGGGGGGGATGTTTGTTGCTCATGTGATTTCCTCCTGCTGTATGGGATGTGAAATTTCTATCACTGAGAAGTAGTGCAAAAATGTTTACTGACTAAACTAATCCAGGCTGAAAAGGGCTTAACAGGTGTGTGTGTGTGTGGTAGTACAATCACAGTGTGACATTGCATAAGACTTGCTAAATTGTAGAGATAGGTTAAAGGATCAGCAGAATTCTGCAACCTCCTTAACATTACATTAATGGCAAAAAGTCAGGACTTGTTCCTGGAATTTACACCCACCCGCTTATTAATTGAAAGAGAAATGAATGCATGCACAGATGTTGAATTTTAGTGAACCTTTTGTGTAGGGACTTAATGTTACACAGTGTAAAATAAAAAGAATGTTTCCTTTTCCAGGAGAGTACAGAGCTGCAAGGCAGAGGGAAATGCTCTCTGTCTGCTGCCACCAGAAAAGCCCTGGAGAGGAAGAGGAAAATAATGTGAGTGTTTTTCTGTAGATTTACTGCTTTCATCATGTTTCATTCAAGCAACTGAAAGTCTATAGAAGCAGCCATTGAGGATCTAATGAGAATAGCACTGTGGTTCCAGGAACTAGCTCACACGAATGCGGCATAACTTAAAGGTATATTTCACTTTTGGTTTAAATTCTTGGGTCTGTACCCAGGGTCCTGTTGCTGGAGAAACACTGATCTAAGCATTTTCTCTCCAGCAGAACGATTTGTTTTTAAGAAATCTTTGAAAGGACAGCACAAGGGACACTGGGCAAGGATCCCAGTTTTATAGACCAAATATAACAAGTTCTTATAAGTCTCCTTAGTTTCTCCAGGCCCTCAGGCCAATTTCTCCTGAGGGAAGCTGATGTAACTCCTTCGCTGGTGTTGCTGTTGTCAGGTTACAGAAGAAAGCGGCAGAAAGGACAAAGCCGGCAGTGGGTGCAGAGGAAAGATGGACGTTTGTGCCAAACCCACGCAGAGTTCCAAAGAAGACTACTCCATTACGGCGCAGGTGAAGAGCTTACACTGCTGCTGCACACACAGACGCCAACACAGCACGGGGCCTTGCTAGAATATCACCATGTCATGTTTAATGACACAATGCCTTTATTTATTTCTTTTTTACGTTAGGTGTCAAAATTTGGAAAAGTTTTCAAATTATTCATCTTGCCAAGTTTATTGTGAGATGTAGGAAAATATGCTTGCAAATTGACAGGTTGTTGATAGTTAATGTATTTTTTTTTACTCTCAGCTATATGTTTGCTTACTTCTTAACTTATTTTGTATTTGCATCCATCCACATTTCTAATAAATGACTGTTCTAACAGGTTCCTGTGCAGTTCTTAAACATTACCATAATTATTAATTTGTTGCAAATTAATAAATAGGAAGAAAACACAAGAACACCAAATATTTTTAAAACATATATATTTTTTATAACTGTATAATGCGTATATTTTCTTCATTTAAATAATTAATCTAAATACAATCTGTGGTGCTCAACTGATGGAATAATTTACAAACAGCCTGTGAAAATGTGACATTGTTGGCTGACCCACTGATTCACATGATGTAATCCCACGGTCCATCTGCTGAAGTGGGAGACCAGCAGGCCCTTGTGTGTATGAAGTGTGTAAGAGTAATGGGTGCTCAGATCAGCTTCCTGACACCCATCTGATCATACATGTAATGATGGGAACGAGGAAAACTGATCATTCACTCTCACCAATTAACATGTGACCCCTGATCAATTTAATTCATCCGAGCCAGAGGAAGAGATTTATTCACAGAATAAATACTGTGCTAGCCATGAAAACCAGAGGATCTGCAACATACACATACAAGCAAAGATATGACAAGTCTGCTGCTTTTTAATTTGTACTTTCCTAAACATTAGCTTACAGCAACAGAACCAAATACATCATCCAGAAAGAACAAAGACAAACTCATTCAAACACATTTGGCTGCTCACAAACAAGTGCTAATCATTTCAAACTGCCCCCCCCCCCCATATGACTAGCTGGTGATAATTGTCTGACCTAGTCCGCATTAGTGCATGACAAAGTGCGTCCAGCTTCTACGAATACAACCTCAGGCCTTCAGCCGTCACAGGCCTTTCGTTACCGTTAGTGCACAAAACCTCAAAAGAAAATACCAACCCTCAGTGTTACAAATATACAAGTTATAACTTATCTCCCTGTCAGAAAATAAGTTATATGGAACTCCATGAAATGAGAAGGAATTCTTTTTAATCCTCACTTGTCCTTCAGTATTTAGTCACCATCATTCTGTGCAGAGAATTTAGAAATTCTGAGTGTATAACTGGCTGTAAGTGCTCAACCAATTACAGGATTCCCCCCCCATACACGCTACTGGAATGTCATGTAAACAAAAGCTTGATCCGGCGTAGTGTCATCTGGAACTGTGTCAAAAAGTCAAGGACCGGGAGAAAAACTTGTTCCTGAAAGGGTTAAACGTGGTGTGTGATACACCAGTGCTGCAATATGATTGTTTAAATGTGCAACTAATTACATTGGATTGGCACAGCAACAAACTGTAGGATGCAAAATAATGCCTTTATACTATGTGCAAATCATTAAATGATGTGTCTTTTAATGGGGGCATCAAACAGACCGGTTAAAAGTATTTACTGGGTCATTTACTTCCACTTGCTACTTTACTGCATCCTAGTTAATTTGCTTTTTTCTTTTTTTGCCATTTGCAAACATAAATGCAGTGTAAAGAAAATACAGTCTGTTTCTTTTAACATTAACCTTAAAAGTATGCAAAAATCCTTTCAAACCAAAGCTGCAGAAAAGGTATTTCGGACTCACTACAGAATTAGTGACTCGAACTAAGCCAGATTCTTCTCTGAACAGATCTGGTGCCATGATCCATCTGACAGTAATATGGATGACCAACAGTACAAACAGGGCAATGAGGACTGCACTTTAAAAACTGTTTCTCAGGACACACGCTTACACTGACTCACAAACATACACTGAACATCAAACTTGAAGAAGCAGCCTAAACTAGCAGAGCGATCTTAAGCAATTAATCAGCAGGACTTGTTTCCTCCCTTCATCAACTCCTCTGTCAGGTGCCATGATCATGTTTAGCAAATACATGCATGTGAGCCTGGGGTCAGACAAAGTAAACAACAAAAATAATAAAAATAAAATCTTTTGACGCATACACACGTAATTCCCAAATTAATAACCACAATACCTGCCAACCTTTCCAGAGAGGTCACTGTGTGTGTGTGTGTGTGTGTGTGTGTGTGTGTGTGTGTGTGTGTGTGTGTGATCATCTCAGCTAGGTGTGACTCTGTCACGGTAGTATTGAAAACTTCCCCTGCAGGAAGCAGGGAGGCAGAAACGGATGACGCGTGATCCGCGGCTGCCCACTGAGTCAGAAAGAAAGTGACAGAAGACACTTCCCTGTCTCACACTTCTCTCTGTAGATGAGTAAGCAATAAAGAAATGGAACAGAAACCATTAGACAGTAGATGGATTCCCAGGCTCCAGCCATTGGTTAGTGTTTCTGTATGCAGGTCAGGCCGACACCCATTGCCTGCCCGCCGAGTCCAGGGATTGGGACGCTCCACCGCCCCGCACCAGAGCCCCCCCTGTCCCTCGTCTCCTGTCCAATGAAATTACAAAAAGCAGGGTTCAGGACCAGGTGGGGCGTGGCAATCCATGGGTGTCATGTGACATTGACCTCGAGCACATGGTCGTCTGTGCTAGGAAGCACCAGGACCTGTTGCGTCTGGCTGGAGTTGAACACTTGGCCCGGGCTGAAGGGCTCGAGCCGAGGCATGGGAAGAGCCCTCTGCTGCTGATCGTTACTGCCCACGGAGTGAATGCTTCCCCGGCTGCGCAGACTGGCTGTGTCTCCCTGCTCTTCCAGACCCTTATCCAAAAGTGACAGGTTGTCGTTTTCCAGGCACGAATCTAGGAGGAAAGAAAAATACAAGGTTTAACATGGATAATTTAATAAGTTCATATCACTGGTGTCACTGCAGTTGAAGCTATTACTACATGGTGCATGTTAAGATATTTCGGACATAGCTCTAATCTCTCTGATTGTGTGTACTCATGGCTAGCATGGGACAACATGTCCTGCAAAAGGTCCTGTAGATAGGTGCAAATACCCCTCTTCTTCCAGATAGGGCAAAATTCCAAAATAAATCACTCATCCTATAGTGTTTAAGTTAGGAATAAAACTGATGTAGCATGAAATAATCAAGGACAGGGTTGAGTAATGCCTGTTACAGCACAAAGCCGAACACTGCCGACGTACACAACTGCAAATTGTCGATTACATTTTGCTACTGCCTCTAGATCTACATGGAGTTAGGAAATAGTAGGAAATAGACGAAAACGGTGCTAGTGTGTTACCTGTGTCAGGCTGACTTGTAGGTTGTGTGCTGTGGGGCAGGTACTTGAATACTCTGATGCTGGGGAAAGGCAGCTTGCCTGCAAATAGAGGCATGACCTCCATCTGTACTTTGTGCGTTGCCATGACAGCCACGGGCATAGACACTAACCCTGAACTCTTCCCACACACAGCCCAGTTACTGCTGTTATCCACCACTGAAATACACACACACACTGCATTAAGTAATTGCAAAAACTTTCAGTGAACAGGCCTCTTTTAGTCTCTTGAACGATTTCAGGTCTTACCCTCATACATGAGCTTGGTTGTACGGAGGCCTTCGTTCTCAGTTAACTCCTCATCCTCTCCGTCTGCTTCAGTCGGCTCAATCAGACGTGTGACCGACACTTCTAGTTGACAAAGTGTGCCGGCGCGACACTCTTCCTCCCCCACCGCAGGCTGGATGTCTGCCTTTACACTGTACAGTGTCTGTAGTGTGAAACAACACATACTTTTACATCACATCAGTCCAAAAAACTGTGACTGGCATTAAATCATCTGAGCACAGCTAATGGTGATGTCAAGGGTTTGGGGATGTTTTCCAAGTTGTTTTGTGGAAGCAACTACAAGCATCAGGTTATTTACACCACCACTAATAAAATAAGATGAAGAGTGATCAGTATTAAAAACTAATAAAATGGGAAAAATCAACAATTTTTTATTAAATATTATTAGCAGAGAGAACTTTATTTATTTAAATTTTTTTAACAGCAGTGATGTTACATGCTAATGCTAACAAACCTGACTACTATTCCTCGGAATAAAAAGCCATAAGTAGTAATATTTTGTGTACGATTCCTCTGTGTATGATCTCTCTGTGGTGTGCATGAGATGTTAAAAAAAAAAAGTTGAGTCTACATGGTACGATGTGTTTTTTAAAAGTCATCTTGAAGTACAACCTCCAAAAATGCATCTTTATTGTTTTATTGTGTCGAGTGTGTACGCGAGTGTCTCCTCACCGAGACTCTTTCCAACTGGAACTCGTAGCTGTAGGGTTTGAGTGCCGTGTCTGGAGCGTCGGCAGGAGAAAAGCTGGCAGAAAACACACACTGCAGACACGGCAGTGGCTCTGTGGACCAATTCACCTCCCACAGACCGTACACACACTGCTTGCTGTAAACCACCTTCACATGCAGGAAATGACATCACTCCAACTTCAGTGACTCACTCAGATGAAAGAGATACAGTGAGAGTGAGTGTGAATGTCTCGACTTACCTGGTCTGTTTTAGTATTGAGAGAGAGGAGCTGGAGTGAAGGTGTGTGTGAACACTCTGACAGAGTCTGATTGGCAAGACGGAAGTTTGTGTTCGAAACATTTTCTAGGCACACCTGGATGTACTTCCTGTGGGGGCAAAAGATGATTATTCAACTGCCATTAAAAAAAAAAAAGTTTGACATTTGATAAAAATGGGTTGTGCTGCATTAGTTTATTACAGCTACATACTTTTATTACAGCTATGATTTAATGGACAGTAGGAATAGAAACTTATAAATGTAATAAGGGACATTTATCATATTTATATTGGAAATGCTTTCTCAAAGTAACAGGAAATCAAAGAAATTGTTATATTTAGGTCAGAAACAGGTTGCAATGTTATGCCTAATCATTAAGGTGTTTGTACGAATTCATTTATTTAATTAGTTTGTAATAATTTGCACTTAAAGTATATTTAAATTAGAATTTCAATTTATTTGAAGTATCTAATTGAAGAATCGTTACAGAGAGACCTAGATTTTCTGGAGAACTTCAATCAGCGTATACTTGTGCATTATGCTCTAATGTGACTAACAAACAAGGTAAAAATATACAGGCTATTTAGCAAACCTTTTCCCTGCAGACAGAAGTGAGTGTTTGGCTCTGAAGGGGGTATAAAAGGTGAGGGATATGAGGGTGGAGTATATAGACCAGGGACAGTCAATGGACACCTGGCAAAACAAAAATCTTACATTATTTCCAAAACGACTCATCACTCAACTCAAAATCTCAAATGCTTAAAATACAATCCCACATACAGTACTGTGCAAAAGCCTTGAGCAACTCCTCATTTGTTAATTCAAATTAAATTATGTGGAGTACACAAAAGAAACGGGAAAAATCTTTTACAGGTTGCAAATTGCCTAAAGATAGAATTTAAAAATTTATTTTTTAATTAACAACCTCAGCAGCAACCTCTTTTTCCTTCTTGTCTGTTCCAACCACTCAGCATCAGCAGTATACTAATCACCAGCCTGATCATCTGTCATCATCTGCACCTGTTTCTCACAGGTTCATGCCTTAAGTTAGGTGTTTGTTTTTTTTCTTAGTCAATGTGGGGCTTAACAAACATAAAAAGCATTAACTGAAAATGAGAGTCAAAAGCTTGCCAAAAACAAGAGGCAAAGAAAGTCAATTAGCCTTAAGATCTATTACTCAATACTACATTAAAAAAAAACCATGAAAGTCTGGCTATTTCAAAGCAAAATATAAAGAAACAAGGGGTGGCTAAAGACATTTGCACAGTACTATATGTCATTCATTGCACTGTATGTATTTGCTGAGACACCAGACCTTCTGGTCGATGCAGGCCATGCCGCTGTTGAAGCGCGTGCGGCTCCTTGGCCGGTGGCGGATTTCGCCGTTGGTAAGGCGTTCACTTTCGACCCGTGCTGGTGATAATGGGATATGGCACAGCACCTCTAGCTGGAACTCGAGTGTGTGATACGGTGGAGTTAGAGGTAGGGAAATGCTCGTCACCTTCTCTGAAGCCTGGATGGACAGAGCAGGCTCTCCCACCAGCTCTGAAAAAAGGAAGGATGGGAGATAAATACTGTAAATGACAGCAAGATACAAAGCTCAGAAGACTTTGACCGATGTGTGACCTTTGCCCTCTCACCACCAGTGCCAGAAAGAATACGGGCCGAGCAGGAGGAGGAGTGTAGGATGGGCATGGAGTCGGTGTTACTCAGCTGCAGAGCATCACCCTTCTTAACTTCGTAGTGGCCTGTTAGAATGGTAAACTTCACCCTCTGAGGAAGCCCAGCCAGCAGGCTCTCTGCAAAACAAACACATCGATAGCAAGGCGTGGGGAGCTCATAACCATATAACTCCCTACTTAAGAGACAAATTGAAATGGTGTGAAAGCAGGCTGACCTGTGAGGGGTTCGATGGTCAGCTGAGGTTCCTGGGAATATACCTCATATTTTACTATGGGGTAAATGTGAGGCAGAACAAACTGCACTCGGCCCACTGTAGCACAGAGCTGTCGCAAAGTGTAGGTGCCTGGCTTTGTACTCTGAGTGAGAAGGAGAGAATGTGAAAGATTATCTAGTGAGTGTGTGCTCAGACGTTAAAAATATTCAGGAGGAATACTGCCGCATACAGTGTGGTATACATGCTGACTGTTCAGTAATCTCTGCAGCATATGTCTGACTGTAATTTGAGTCACTTATGACTTTCAGGGTAAATTGGAAGCTGTTGTTAACAGTGACTGAATGCTTATCTCACTGTGTGGTCAGAGAGGAGTTTATTATTTAGATTGTACAAAACTCAGGCATCAGAGAAGTGCAGAACTAAATGATGTGCTTCATTTAACAAACTGTAAGGTACTAAATGTCTGTGTGAGACTGCCACATCATTAATAACGCATTATCTCTGTTAAAGATGAATTAAACTGCTTAAAGCATGCAAGAACTTGATGATGTTTAAAAGTGAGACATGCTGCATAATTTAAAGCTCACTGGAGTGCCTGTGACAACACCACTGTTAATCATGATCCCTATTAAACTAACCGAATGGAAAGCAATCATCCGCACATTAAGCTTAAACACAATTTTATTTAGTTTCCAAACTTCTCTACACTCAAGTCATGCACGGAATTAATACTCATTAAAAAATGGATTTACTGGGTTGCAGTTCAGCAACAAATTGCATTTTTAAGACAAATATCTCTCGTGGAAATATTTATTTTGTGGTTTCACAAAAATTAAAAGCAAAATTAAAATTTCTATGCGATTTTATAGTACTGTCAGGTTTGCATTTGTTTTGTTGGATTTGTTTGTGTGTAGTAAGTTTGTAGTGTGGCCATTGTTGATCCTATTGTTATGGCACGGCTAACTAGGTTTAAATGGTGAAAACGTAATTACTAATCAGCAAATACAATTTCTCATGTAAACATGCACAGCCTCCCTCACCAGCGCTGTAAAGATGACGCTGTTGTTGCCTGGCAACAAAGTCACGTTGTTGGTTTTCAGCACCCGTGTTCCGTCCTCTATAGTAAAGGCGGAGCCTACAGCACTAT
>JAAGKR010007352.1:20819-37262 GCA_011419295.1 Clarias macrocephalus | reverse complement strand
CTTGTTTCTTTATAAAGAATTGTTGTCTTGGTCATGTATTTTAAAGTTTAAACATTTGCCCAGATCTTACGTTACCTTGCTAATAATTAGGTAAATACTAAATTTTGTATTATCATCATCAGCCGCGGGATAAACAGAATTGGTAAGATACACTAAATCATACTAAACACTGGACGGGTAGATAAAGTGTACGATATAAATTTTAATTCAGTTTAACAAAATTAACCAGAATCGTTAAAGATTCGATATACCTATGGCCCAGAGCTAAACACTACACAATAGAGGGAAAGTATGCAGCAGTCATTCTTGGTTTACTTCTTTGTAAACCCTACAAATTCTGGTGGAAAGTGCATCAGGTATTTTGTCCACATTAAATGTCCTAACATTATTACAAACCTTACATATAATTTTGAACAACACCACAATCATCCGTTGTCATTATTATCATGTAAAATACTACAGTCCCTACTTCAAAGATCTAAAAGGGACGGTGGTTGGCTCTACCTAATTTCCGTTTTTACTATTGGGCAACAAACATTCGATGTGTCATCTTTTGGACATATTTTTATAACCAACCTAACCAGCCTGCCTGGGTGGAAATGGAGATAAACTCAGTCAAAAATCTCTCTGTCTCTGCACCCTCCTCAATTAAATCAATCAATAATTTAGTTATTAGGCATACCTTGAGAGTGTGGGCTCAGCTCAGTTCAGAAAGCACAGCGGTCTTCTGGGCTTTTCTCTTTCCAGTCCTATCGCCTCTAACCATATCTTCCAACCTTCTTTACATGATTCGGTGTTTTAGAAATGGTACAATAAGGGCATTATCTGTTTGTTGACCATAGGTTTGCATTATTTGAACAGCTTTCTGAAAGCTTTAACCTACCCAATTGTCATTTTTTCAGATATCTGCAAGTAAGACACTTCATTACCTCTTCAATACCAAATTTCCCTTAGGCTCCTCATGCAAATATTATAGACAATCTCCTCTGTTTGTCCCCGCTGCATAAAGGTCTAATATCCACTATTTATGGTGGATTGATGGGTTTGAGTCACACCGCTTAAAGTAAAAATCAAAACTGCTTGGGAGAAAGACCTAAATTTGACACTGTCAGATGATACTTGGAATTAAATTCTTAAGCTTGTCAACTCAACGTCCTTATGTGCCCACCACTCTTTATTACAGTTTAAGGTTGTACACAAGGCTCATTTCAACAAACTTAAGCTTTCCTGTTTCTACCCAGATGTCGATCCTTGTTGTGATAATTGTAAAAGCAGAGAGGCGTCTCTAATTCATATGTACTGGACATGCCCCAATTTGGAAAAATTCTGGAGGGATGTTTTTAAAACCTTGTCGTACATATTGAAATGCAACATTGAACCAGACCCTCTGATTGCTCTTTTTGGTATCACTGGTGAAGAAAATAGGTGTCTAACTCCAGGTAAACGGCGTTAATTTTTTTACGACACTCCTGGCCAGGCGTTCTCCTTTGTTCAAGTGGAAGGATGCCACATCACCCACCCACGCTCAGTTTTGTTTGTCCCTGGAGATTCACTACTCAATCTGGTATTCAGACTTTCAACAGGTGTTGGGGCCCTTCCTTCGGTTTTTTCATATACATTTATATAGATTTCCTTCCTATTTAATTTTTTGTTTGCTTTTTTTTCCCCTTCTTTTTTTTTTGCACGCAGAACCAAAAAACTTCCAGCTTGACTTTTTTTCTTTTTTTCGCTTCTCTCCTTTTCTTTTTCAAATATGTCTGGCGTCTAGCCTTTTTTTACATGTTACACATGTAAAGCTGGCTTGGGGTCAGGGAGGGGTGGGGTGGGTGGTATTAAAACACACAAACATTACTTAATTTAACTTAACTTAATTCTTCCAAAACTAGTCAAAGTTAAAACAGTGATCTGCATAAAACAGGAGAATACACATTCTATTTTGTAAGGTCAATAAAATACCTGGAGACCACCAGATGCTTATCAGTATCTTACTGATTCTTTTACATCATAACATCATAACCATTTTTAAAAACTAGCAAAGATTTGACTTTTGAAGACTATTTTTCCCAATGTGTCAGACACAAAAAAAGAGTCTCTATGACAACAAAAGTATGTCTCTGCAAGTCCAATAATATTCATTCGCATGGCTTCTTAGGTGTACGTCCAGTCCTTCTGGAATTTAATGTTTAGAGCACAGCCCTGACCAAACATCACTCCTAAAGCTGCTGCATTGTCACCCAGACCCTCAAAGACTAAAGTCCCCTTCAACAGCTTGTTCATGCTCCTCCAGTAGTTCCAAAATGCCACCCATCACCCCTCTGACCAAATCCTCCACAGCAAAACTCTGGTCAAAGAATCAAGAAGAGTTTTTGTGAAGACAAAGATGATACATTTCACTGAATATCTAGTTATGATAAAAAGTTAAATATATTAATAAAGCTATACAGTCCCTGACAAAAGTCTTGTCACTTGTGTACAAATGACCTGAAGTGCCGCTGAAATATATTTCTAATCAAGATTTTTTTTTACAAGAAATGGCTCATTTTAATCCCGACAGCTTTTGTAATAATGTTTCAGTGCAAAATGAAAGTGTCAAAAAGTATTGTAATATTCACAGCTTGGTAAAGCCCATTGAGTCAATTTTTGCAAAGACATAAGTGTTGTCGCCTTGTCATATGAGCTTCACCTGTGACTAATAATGAATCAATTAGGTCTCAGGTGTGTATAAAAAGAACCCCACTACACCAGACCTTCACATCAACTGCAACTAGACCTCTGCAAACATGCCTAAGGTTCACCCTGAGACTAAACTGTTGATTATCAAGAGGCTGAAGACCAGATCCACTGCTGATGTGGCAGACACTTTCAATGTGTCTCAGCGTCAAGTACAGAGGATAAAAAAAAGATTTGAAGATACTGGAGACGTTTTTTTGACAAGCCCAGGTCAGGCAGACCCCGCAAGACAACTGCTCGAGAAGACCATTTGTTGGCTCGAAAATCCAAGGCCATCCCATTTTCCACTGCAGAGACCTGGTCTCCACGAGACCTGGTCACCCGAAGTCCCTGTGTCAACCAGAACAGTTTGTCGGATTCTGTATTGAAATGGCCACCCTGGTCGAATCAGTGCCCAGAAGCCAGCACTAAACTAAAGACAATTGAAAAACCGTGTGGCATTTGCCAAGGCCCACAGCCTGCTACAACGATGGACGCTGGAAAAGTGGCAGAAGGTGGATTTTTCAGATGAATCTTTTGTTGAATTATACCACAGTCGCCGGAAATATTGCAGAAGACCTACTGGAGCTCGCATGTATCCGAGATTCACCCAGAAAACAGTGAAGTTTGGTGGAGGAAAAATCATGGTCTGGGGTTACATCCAGTATGGGGGTGTGCGAGAGATCTGCAGGGTGAAAGGCAACATCAATAGTCTAAAATACCAAGAAATCTTAGCTACCTCTTATATTCCCAACCATAAAAGAGGCCAAATTCTGCAGCAGTGCTCCATCGCATGCTTCCATCTCCACATCAAAGTTGCTCAAGGCAAAGAAGATCAAGATGCTCCAGGATTGGCCAGCCCAGTCACCAGACATAAACATCATTGAGCATATGTGGGGTAGGATGAAAGAGGAAACATGGAAGATGAAACCAAAGAATATTGATGAACTCTGGGAGGCATGCAAGACTGCTTTCTTTGCTATTCCTGATGACTTCATCAATAAATTGTATGAATCCTTGCCAAACCGCATGGATGCAGTCCTTCAAGCTCATGGAAGTCATACAAGATATTAAATTTGGATCTCACAGCACCACTACTTAATTTGCTGAAATATTTTTGTATTTGCAGTAAATTTGTTCAATTTCTGTATAGGTGACAAAACTGGCGACAAAACATTTGTCTTGCCAAAATTTGACCTTTCTGTCTTGATTAAATGATAAATCTTTTTTCAGTGAAACTAATTTATTTCAGTGCATTAAACATCATTTGGGAGGGTTTTAGCTTTTCATATGAGCTATTTCGAACACCAATTGATTAATTAAAAGTCAGGTTAATAGCAGGTGTTTCTACAAAATAGATAAGCGACAAAGACTTTTGTCAGGGACTGTATAGTACCAGGCAATGTAAAACACTGTTTTTGGAATTCTAATGATGTTTGTATATAACGATCGTATTTATTATTAAACCTAGTTACACTAAAATGGGGTCTAGAATCTTACTTCTGGCATGGTGTAGACGTAGCGGAACAAGAAAAAGACAACAACAAGTAAACAAAACCCAAAGTGTATTAAGTGATAAACAGAAAAAAAATAGGTGCACCAAAAAACAATATTTACAAAAATAAGTGTGTATGGGTGTGTGGATGGAGTAAATGTCCAAAGTCCGGATTATTGCAATGTGCGAGTCTGTGTGTGTGTTGGGAGAGATGGCTCTGTCTCACCGACAGTAGTGAAACAATCCGGGGGCACAAAATGGAGTAAGAGGGTAGTGAAATTGTCTGGCAAGGATTAATCCAGCAAAACGGTAAATCCAACTTGTTGTGACCTCCACTCTCTCTCTCGAATGCACAGCGCTGTTTTCTCCTCATCTCTCTCTCCCTCTCGGTTCTTCGGGGCAGCACTTTAAAGGCAGACCAGGTGACCTCCGGCGTCACTGCCGACCTCTCTCTACCTGGACGCGCAGTCTCACGAGAGTACCTTCCGGGACAAAACCCATGGTACAGGGTAAAACAAACCCAAAGGACAGCTTTAAGGGGCACAGCTGCCATTCCTTTAGCAGCTGATTAATTTTTCCCCCACTTTAAAAAGCCCTTTACGTGGTTGTGCTACATAAAGCTATGCATTGTTTCAAAAGGGTTTTAGATTTTCAAGGGTTACCAATATAACACTCGTAGTTGACACTAACACAGGCATTTTATATCCCTTAACTCACAGAGTACTGAAGCGCCGTTACTCCTTAACTGTTAAGCACGTCAAGTTTTCTCAAACTTTCATTAGCTGAGCACGGTCTTGCGTGCTGGAGTGGAACAGGAAGCTGTTGCTGGAAAAGATTCAGGGAAAAGTTGGGAAAAAGATAGATATGGTTATGAATGTTTAGGTCGCTAACTTCAGTACAGTGTACCTAACGTTAGCTAGGCTCATCTGAGTAATGTCAGGGTGCCTCAGTACGTTAGTAATAATACAGTATGTGGAAATACCCTGGCCTCACATACAGTATAAAACATTAACTGTCTAAAATACCTGTAGACTAACTGAAACATATTTTATTTAATAAATAAATAAATAAATACTCACCAAAAGAATGTAGAGTCCACAAAACGGCCATCTTCACCCATTTAGTGCAGTTTGAAACCATCAGTATGACAGGGGGGAGGAGGGTGGGGATCTTATAAATCACGTGATTGCATCTCAATAAAGGTAAATTGCTGGCTCAACTTGATTTTTTTAATGTATTCAGTCTGTGTCTCCAAGGTTTTCAAGAACGTAGTGTTACCTATTGATTCAACAACTACCACTGTAAGAAGTTGGGCCAAAAATACAGTATTAATTAATTCATTACTGATAATTATAATTAACTACATTTAGTTAGTTGGATTTTTTACAGTGTAGGAATAGTGTGACAGCCATTGGTATTTTCACGTGAAGAAAAAAAATATTAAATTTATTTCCCAAATAAAAAGTTAGACTAAAAAGATGTACATCTAACTGGCAACAACATTCATGTTATTGTTCATAGTGATGTTAAACTAATCATCTTCTGATATGGTAATAATGTACAAAATTGTTCATTTACTTATTTTTATCTTTTTATAATGATTGTTCATTAAAATAAGATTTAGATAAGTGTATCAACAATTTTTTTTTCTAAGACGAGAGAGCATTTATTGCAATACTTGTGTTACCATTTACCCATCAATTGTCTACATTGATGTGGCTGCTCTGTCTATTCTCCAAGGGAAATGGGTAATTTAAAAATATCTTCACATCAGGTTACTTTGTTAAATGAAAGGGGAGGAGGCTTAGGCAGCCAATAGGTCATTGTTGTTTTTTTGCAGCAGCAGTGACAGATTATATAAACAGTTCTATGGAGCCTCAGAATTCAGTTATTTTAGGACAGAAGACTGTGTTTTGAATCTTGGTTGATCAAATAGCATGGATTTTGTGTTCAGAATGGTTTTCCCTCTGTTTCTTCTCTCCTCTTTCATAAGTGTTAGTAATGGTCAGCCTGAGAGACCATATAGCAGCATTATTCAAGTTCATAATGGACAGGAATGGGGCACATGGGAAAATCGTGAGATGTGTCCGGATGGAACCTATGCTACCGGCTTTAATCTGAAAGCAAGTATACTTTGTTCAATTAATAACAAATACTTATTTTCACCTGGATGGAACTAATTGTTGTGCCATTGCATAAGCTTATCAAGACAATGTCAAACATTTTGTAGGTTTCTCTCTGGTTAAGTTTCTGTTTAACTGTTTTATTGGATATTTAACATTTTTACTTTTTTATATGTTTTCCTTTCAGGTTGAACGATCCATAGGAGATCCATAGGAGAAGTTTCACATGCAACCAAAATCGTTTATTTTTAATTTCATGCCCTTTTCTTTGTACTGGAAAATTATTTTGGATGCATAAAGGACACATACTGTATATTAATGTTCATCTTTGGAGGCAATTCTAACTCTCTGAGAGTAACTGCAACAAAGATGGACTCTACTAGAGGATTAGTATCAAGAGGAGTGAGTTTATTATACAGGAGGATTCTTCACCACAGAGTATGCAAAGCAGTTTAGCGGTAGTTACGAGGATGATATCAAATGATCAGAGACGTATTGAACGAACCAGGTTTTGTGTTTGGAGGGATCTTGGAACAGGGCCGCTGGGCAGTTAGGTCGGACAAGGACAGAACCCAAGAGAAACCACGGCAGCACAGGACTTGTCACTCGGAGCAGGATCACTTCTGAAAGGAAGCGTACAGATAAGTAGTTAGTTTTACTAGGCTTTTTCTTCTCACTAGAACAATGGCTTTTGAGTCCACTTTCAATATACGAGCCTGGACGTCGTCTATGGCGTGATGTGCAGTTTTTATGCGCATGCGCTGAGTGACGACAGGTGATGGTGGTTAATACTCAGGTGATAAAGGGCGTGGTGTTTGGTCGAGTTCCGAGTCTGGTCCGACTGTGACAGTAACCTTAGATACAAAATGATGAGTTGAAAAGGAATATAATACAATGACAGGGTAGACAATTATCTACCAAGATAACTTGTCCAGGGGCTTAACTGCCAGGTCAACATTGCCCACTGCTAAGACAATCATCAGACATCTTTCAGTGATTGCTTTTACAAGGCAGAAGTTGACTGATAAGATAAGAGTCTGGTTGTTTTTACAGGCAGTAGAAGATTTGAAAGTTGTGATAAATAAACAGCCACCAAAAAAAGCATTAATACTGAAAACATCCTTTGTTGCTCACAAAAGGAGTTGATCTGTCCCTAACATGAGTTAAGCCTATCACCGTCAATCCCTGAGACATGAGGTGACCTACTGTGTGTATACATTAACTTAAACCTCAGTGTCAGCAAACTTTGTTTACGTTTTATGTATGAACATTTTAAGGTATAATATATTTAATAAATCATCAGAAAAACATGTCTCATGTCTTAAACTTTAAGCCACTACATAGAAAGTCTATTTTTCCCCTTTAAAGCTGGGGGACTTGGACACAGACACTTGGGTGCAAAGGTGGAGTGTTACAGGGATTTCAGCTACGCGTAGAAGGGTCTCAAGGACGTGGTGACGATACCTTTAATTCGGTGTTTT
This sequence comes from Clarias macrocephalus, assembly GCA_011419295.1. Classification (NCBI taxonomy): domain Eukaryota; kingdom Metazoa; phylum Chordata; class Actinopteri; order Siluriformes; family Clariidae; genus Clarias; species Clarias macrocephalus. The sequence continues at coordinate 29,454 of JAAGKR010007352.1, read as the reverse complement.
TTATTTCATTTTAAAATTTTATATTTTTGATAAAGCTGTTTGTTTATCTCCAGTGTCTATTATGAATAAATGTGGCTTAAAGGAATAATGCTAAGCTTGTTTTCTGCTTCTTTTCTTTTTTAAAAAAAATAAGGTTTATCTGCAGCACAGGACAAGTATAGGTCCGGGATTTGCGGAATCCAAACTAAAATCGAGCCTCCACAGGGTTCAGATGATGACACGTCTCTTAATGACATCCTGTTTTTTTGCTGCACCTAAGGTACATTTAATTAGAGCTGCATCATGAGAAATACAGTATATATATATATACATTTTTTTCTACATATGTTTGTATAAATATCAATGTTTGTATAAATTCAATGTTATTTGTAAGCAAAACGGTATTGACTGTTTTTTTTATTAAGCTGCATGTTTATGTGACAATTACTAATCCTGGTATATCTTTATTAAAAAGACAAACATACATTTCATCACAAACAGGTTTAATGTGTATGGTAATCTTAAGCAAAGTGTTGAGTGGGACAAGAGTTGATGGATCCAAGTGCAGAGGAATAAAATTAATGGAGTCTGTGTGCTTAAGAAACAGTGGGTTGAAAGAGAAGGTCGTTAAAAGCTCTCCAGTTCCGAAGCGCACCTTTAGTTTTAGCGATATAAGACAGAGAATTGATATGGATTTTCATTCCGAGTGGCTGACAAAATCGTGGTTTAATAGACGGAAGTGTGAGTTTAAAGCCGTACATGCAGACAACATTTGATAAATGGAGATTTATCAAATTTATAAAATTCAAGATTCAAAGCTGCTTTATTGGCATGACAAATATTTACATTTGCATTGCCAAAGCTAAGGAACAAAAAAATAACAGTAATAGTAAATAACAGATAGTAAAAAAAAAAAATAAAACAACTACAGCCCTCCCGGGCACGATTAATAAGGTGCTGCAGATTATTTTATCATTGAGCCAGCTTACAACTTTATGTGACAGTAAAAATATCTCACAAGCATCTAAATGCCTTTTTTCCTACTCAGTGTTTATTTAATAGTACTTAATTTGCCATTTAAACATCTTTGCACTTGCTTATTTATCTGATTATTCAATCAACCAATCATATAGCCATGTATAATTTAAACATCACAGTTGTCTTTATTGCTGGTAATAGTATAAGTATTAATATAAATCTAAATAAATACAAGTATTACTGTCAAAAGAAATATTAGAAATATAAGGAAATCTGAATTAATTATTCATATTCTACAATACATTTGCATGAATTTCCTCTAAAAACATTAAGTTATAAGCATATTTCTTTGCAGGTATTCTAGGATGGTGGCATGGAGAAAATAGATAAGAAGGAGCAACATCATAATCCATTTCCTTGTCTATCTATTTACTACTTTAGATCTTAACCTTTAAATGCTATTTAAATAAATAAAAATGTATAACATTTATAAATAAAATTAGAGTTGCAAGATAGATTTCTGTCACCCCAGTGACATTTCTATTTTAAGAATATGGCATGTGGCAATAAAAATATGTTGACCATGCAGCTTTGGTTCATGTGTAACTTCCATTTGTCTTCACATCATTTGATTGACCTGTTTTTAAAACTAAAATGAGAACTGTGCAGCTGACACAATACACAGTCACCCTAAAACAAAAATAAGATTATAGCCAGACACAAATAAAAATTGTTGCATTTTTGCATGTTTTTGTTTTGTTTGGAGATGAATTGCTACTATGCATACAGTACAAAGTACCATACATGTGGTTATATGCAAGTGGCCTGAGCTCATTAAACACATTTAGAGAGGAATAAAAATAGAAATCATTGTCTATAGACATTTGCTAATTTTTTGACAACGAGTGTATAATTTTAACCAACCAACAAACCATCCGAAGTCAAGAAAAAGGTACAAATAAACATGCTATACACAGATACTTAATGTACAAAAAAATGGTTTAAGTCTTGAGGAGACAGAAAATCCATGGTTTCCATCCAGTTTTTTGGTCCAATATTTGATCTTTTTTTTGTTTGTTTTTCTCTGATGTTCAGTCTGATGTTCATCTAAAGCAAGATTATTGATAAATATAATATGCCTAAATTAATAACACACATTTTTTTCATTCATGTCTTTATAGAGAATGCCCACAAAAACCTCAGAGTGCTAGTGGAAAAAGTATGTGAATGCTTTTTTGACAATTCTTCCTCAAAAAAGTCAGAGTCAGGTGTTAGCATTCTACTGGATTCTGGCAGTAGTTTCCACAATGGCAGGTTCTCCGAAAGGGGCACGAGTTTTGACACTTCGGCTGGATGGGGAGGTGTTAGATGTTTGGTATCCTGAAGTGTGACAGGAGATGACCGAACACCCAATATTTCGTTGGAGATCGATGCTCCCCGTACACCGGCCTCCTGGAAGTGCCAGGGAGGAGAACTTATTCTGTGAAGGAAATCCAGGCGCCCCTCCCCGGGGGGAGCCACCCCCACGGCCCTGGGCACACAAGCCTCAGGACTTCCTCTTTCTAGAGAGGAAGCTCATCAGGTTCTGTCTTTTTGAGGCAGATTGAGAAGAGCAGCGAGCCCCACCCCAGTCTTTACAAGGGGGTGCGCGGCTGGTCACGCTCTCCTTCTGCACCTCACGCCTAATAGGGGCCAGACGTGGCTGACGGTCCTGACTCTTGAGCACGGCGGGGAATAAACCTCCCAAAGGCCTGTTCGTATAATTTCGCCTCCCGAAACCTAGTGGCGATGGAATTAACAGCGTCACTAAAAAGGCCGGAAGGCAAGACGGGGGCATCAAGGAGGACAGCACGATCCCTATTCTTGATGCCCAAGGGGTCCAGCCACAGATGCCTAGCTGTGTTTTGCAGTTAAGGGCCTAAAGTTCACACAAAAACAGGTCCCACCGTCCTTTTTCCCCACCAGCACTACAGGGGCGGCCTACGGCCAATTCAGTTGGTGCATACGGTTGGCCACTCTAACAACAGCTCCTGCAACTGATGTTTTTGTTCTCCTGACAGGGAGGTATTGCTGACCAGGTTGAAGATGGCTGAGTTGGTGACGTAGGACACTTGGGGCAACGGATTGGCTACATAAAGGGAGACTTCGCCATGAGTGGAGGTACAGAGCGGGAAATATTCACCTTCTCTACTCGGCATAGTGTAGGAGCGCTGGCTAAAATTAATCTGTACGTCAGCCTCCATTAAAAAAATCTAGCCCTAACACATAGGGGAAGGTAAGATCATGATCTTTCATGATAAAAAGACAAACCTCTATTTGGGTAGCAGTGAAGGCCGAGGGCCATGACTGACCAGACCCGGGCGGCGAATGTTGGCTCTAGGGATGTGGAATGTTACTTCTCTGTGGGGGAAGGAGCCGGAGCTTGTGCGGGAGGTGGAGCGTTATCAGTTAGATCAGGTGGGGCTTACCTCGACACACAGCCTCGGCTCTGGATCCGTACTCCTGGATAGGGGTTGGACTATGTTCTTCTACGGAGTTGCCCAGGGTGTGAGGCGCCAGGCGGGTGTGGGGATACTCATGAGTCCCCGGCTGAGTGCCAAGAAATTGAGGTTTACCCCAGTGGACAAGAGGGTCACCTCTCTGCACCTGAAGGCCATGGGGGGAAGACTCTCACTGTTGTCTGTGCTTATGCACCAAACAGCAGTTCAGAGTATTCTTCCTTCTTGGATACTCTAAATGGAGTATTGCAGTAGGAGATTCCATAGTCTTGCTGGGGGACTTCAATGCACATGTGGGCAATGATGGCGATACTTGGAGGGGCGTGATTGGGAAGAAACGGCCTCCCTGGTCTAAACCCGAGCTGTGTTTTGTTATTGGATTTCTGTGGTAGTCATGGATTGTCCATAACAAATACCTATGCTCATAAGTGTACTTGGTACCAGAGCACCTTAGGCCGAAGGTCATTGATCAATTTCGTGATCGTATCATCTGACCTGAGGCCATATGTCTTGGACACTCGGGTAAAGAGAGAGGCGGAGCTGTGAACTGATCACCATCTGGTGGTGAGTTGGGTCAGGTGGCAGGGGAGGCCACTGGACAAAACTGGTAAGCCCAAATGTGTAGTGCGGGTGAATTGGGAACGTCTAGGGGAGAGGCCCCTGTCCAAGAGGCCTTCACCTTCCACCTCCAGCAGAGCTTTTCCTGCATCCCTGTAGGAGCTGGGGATATTGAATCGCAGTGGTCAATGTTCAAAGCTTCTATTGCTGAAGCTACAGCTGTCTTAAGCTGGTCTTAAGGTTCTGGGTGCCTCAAGGGGCGGTAACCCTCGAACAGCGTGGTGGACACCTGTGGTTAGGGAAGCTGTCCGACTGAAAAAGGATTCCTTCAGGGATATGTTATCCCAGGGGACTCTAGAGACAGTTGCAAGGTACCGGAGGGCTCGAAGGACAGCAGCTGCAGCAGTAGTAGAGGCAAAGCAGCGGGTGTGGGAGGAGCTCGGAGAATCCATGGAGAAGGACTTTTGGGCGGCACCAAGTTGCTTCTGGAAGACCATCCGGCACCTCAGGAGGGGGAAACGGGGAACCACCCAAGCTGTGTACAGCAAGGGTGGGACTCTGCTGACCTTGACTGAGGAGGTAATCGGGCGGGGGAAACAGCACTTTGAGAACCTCCTGAATCCAACTACTCCACCCTCTGTTGCAGAGACAGAGCTGGAGGATGACGAGGGGTCGGCGTTGATTTCCCTGGGCGAGGTCACTGAGGTAGTCAAGCAACTCCACAGTGGCAAATCCCCGGGAATTGATGAGATCCGTCCGTCTTGGTTGACAGGCCTCTTCAACATTGTGTGGAAGTCAGGGACAGTGCCTAAGGAGTGGCAGACTGGGGTGCTGGTTCCCATTAGGGGGACCAGAAGGTGTGTGCCAACTAGAGGGGTATCACACTACTCAGCCTCCCTGGGAAAGTGCATTCTAAGGTGCTGGAAAGGAGGGTTCGGGCGATTGTCAAACCACAGATTGAAGAGGAACAATGTGGTTTTGTCCTGATCGTGGAACAGTGGACCAGCTTTTTACTCTTGCAGGAATCCTGGAGGGGGCGTGGAAATATGCCCATCTAGTCTACATGTGTTTTGTGGATTTGCAGAAGGCATATGATCGCGTCCCTCAGGATTTTTGTGTGAGAGGTACTGCGGGAGTATGGGGTGAGGAGGTCACTTCTCAGGGCCATCCAATCTCTTTACACCCAAAGTGAAAGCTGTGTTCAGATTCTCGGCAGTAAGTCAGACTTGTTTCCAGTGGGTGTTGGCCTCCACCAGGGCTGTGCTCTGCCACCAATCCTGTTTGTGATTTTCATGGACAGGATATCAAGGCGCAGCCGTGGAGGAGAGGGTATCCAGTTTGGCGAACTAAGGATTGCATCGCTGATTTTTGCAGATGATGTTGTCCTGATGTCATCATCAGTCTGTGACCTGCAGCACTTGCTGGATCGGTTTGCAGCTGAGTGTGAAATGGCGGAGATGAGGATCAGCACCTCGAAATCTGTGGCCATGGTTCTTAGCAGGAAACCGATGGATTGTCTACTCCAGGTAGGGAGCGAGTCATTACCCCAAGTGAAGGAGTGTAAGTATCTCAGGGTCTTGTTTACAAGTGATGGAATATTTGAACGTGAGATTGGCCAAAGAATCGGAGCAGCGGGGCCGGTATTGCAGTTGTTTTACCACACCGTTGTGGTGAAAAGATAGTTGAGCCAAAAGGTAAAGCTCTCAATCTACCGGTCGATCTTCGTTCCAACCCTCACCTATGGTCATGAGTGTTGGGTCATGACTGAAAGGACAAGATCGCGAATAAAAGTGGCCGAAATGGCTTTTCTCTTAGAGATAGGATGAAAAGCTCAGTTATCCATGAGAAGCTCAGAGTAGAGCCGCTACTCCTTTGCGTGGAAAGGAGTCAATTGAGGTGGTTCGAGCATCTAGTAAGGATGTCACCAGGATGCCTTCCTAAGGAGGTGTTCTTGGCACGTCCAGCTGTGAGGAGACCATGGGGCAGACCAAGGACTAGATGGAGAGATTATATCTCCACACTGGCCTGGGAATGCCTCAGGATTCCCCAGTCAGAGTTAGCTGATGTGGCTAGGGAAAGGGAAGTTTGGGGTTCTCTGCTGGAACTGCTACCCCCGACTCGATTTTGGATAAGCGGTTGAAGATGGAAGACAAACCAGACTCCACTCCTTGCAAGGAGCATCGGGCATGCAGTCCCGATTGTCCTTTTGCAGACTGCCACTTTCCGGTTGGATTCTTTATCCTTTTCCACAGTGTCTCTGTTATGAGGGAGAAGGTGCTGCCTGTGTCTATGATGGCTGTACAGGACACATGATTTAAGGTAAGCTGTACCATCAACAGAGAAGGGCTGACCTGGGCTATACTGGGGGCTGGTGGGTCTTTTGCTTTCCTTCATCTGTTTAGGTGTTGGAATGGGGTTTTTCCTTTGCCTAAAAGCTTTGGTGGCCCTAAAATCCCTTTCCACCAGTGTTCCAATTCACACCAGCTCACTTGTGGTGGTGACTGTGCTCCACAGCAGGCTGGCAATGGATTACATTTCCTCAGCATCGCTCGTACAATCTCTCTCTCCGTCATCCCTTTTTTCCACTTCAGGCAGAGGGCACGATATTGAAAGGCGAAGTCCTTTATGCTCTCATCAGGATGCTGCATCTGCTCCCTCAGGCGCTTCTCAGCCTCGGGCTCATGGTCCTCGATTAGGAATGCAGTGCAGATTTAAATGACACCCAGCTCCTGACACTGTGTTTTTCTCATGTCCACCAATCTTTTGCAGTGTGGGAGAGTAGAGAGGGGAGTGTAGCTAGTATTTCCTGATCAGAGAGTAGATGTAAGGCTAAGTATTCTTCGCACCTTTCCACAAAACTGATGGGATCTTCTCCCTCAGTACCGCCAAACCTGGGGAAATCTAGCTTCACAGTGGCCTTCAAGGTAGTAGAGTGTGAGCAGCTACTGGGAAAGGGAGGATGAGCACCGGACCCTGGCCGAGGGAAAGGAGTGGAGGTGGCGACCGGTGGCGCACCCATCATGGCCTTTAATTGTGAGTCCCGCCTTTTTAAAAATTCCACCATGGAACGGCCTACATCATTCAGTTGATCCTCACATAGTTTTTTTTACTGTCTGGCACAGTTGTTGCATTTCTTCCTGGACACTTTCCAGTTTGTGCTGGCTCACTAACATATCAGTGTTGCAATGGCGTTGCAGCTCACCCAACTGCTCGGCCAGATCATCTACTCGCTGGGTGAGTCTGTCTTCTAGTGCCTGCAGAGCCATTTCCAGCTGACCAAGACGGGCTGCCAGCACCATAGAAATAAGGCTCTCGCCATCTTCATCGTGGACAGGCGGAGGAGGAGGAGGCCGCTGTTCATCGGGGAGCAGTTGCTCAACCCTATCATCAGCATGGGGGCCCTCGTCATCTACCCCAGAACCTTCCTCATCATCCATGTCTAGCTAAAGGTGCCGAAGGGTGTTAATGAGCTCTTGAAGAGGTTCACAATGCGTCATGAAAGGGCCTGCTGTGAAATCATAAGCTACCAATCCTTCCTTATTATTGGACTTGGCCATAATTTGCCCCAATTTACCTTTAATAAACTGTGTGATTGATCAAACCCTTGAGTGAGTGTATTTTGGAGTGCAGGATGGTACAAGAGGCTAGGTAGCTAACAATTAACACCAACAATGCATCAATGTATAATGTACACCATATACAAAAAAAGGAAACTCTGATGGCCCCACGTTGGGAGCCACTGTAACACAATACCTATTGTTGCTCAAACAATAACTAGCCATTAGCAGAATTAGAGGGTAAGGATCACCAGAGATCTCAATTACACATTTAATGTATATATACATTTAATTATTGTGATTTCTTTATGGCATTCACACACCCGCCTTGCACACCACGTCCACACAGTTTGTTAATTGTTCAGTGTCCTGGCTCACTGTCCATACATGCTGTCCTCCCCACTCTCATTGTTCACTCAGGTTTGTTGACGGTGAGGTGATTGGTTGCTTTACATCTCAGGGAGCCCTCATGTTTGTGTTTCCTTCTGGCTCTCCCTTTTAGTTATGCTGTTATAGTTAGTCCTGCCGGAGTCCCTGCTTGCACTTTGCGCTAATATACATTCACCTTATACATGTTGACTGTGACCATACCTAACTGCCATCTCTCCTTATTTTCTGTTCTCTCCTTTTCTGCTCTCTCCTCTCTCTCTCTCTCTCTCTCCCTCTCTCCCTCTCTCCTTCCCTCTCTCTGTCGAGCTTACATGTTCGCTCCTGAGTTGCCAGTGATCCAGACCCCTCTGCCCTCTGGACCCGTCTAACCCGTCCTGGAGTCCTGCTTCTGGTTGGAGATCTCGTCGCATGGATGCCCCGTGTGGTCTGCCTGGATTCGTATGGTGGCTGTGGATGGTTTCCATTAAGACTGTCCTATCATCGATTGATGCTCTGGGGACCTGTGACTTCAGTTGTTAGATAGCTCAGGACTGGAATCTCCTACAGTCTACCTGAGCCTCCAGGAACAAACTGGACACCTTTTAATTTTAATTTTAACACATCTCCTGTTACACTGAACTTCCAGTACACATTATTATGCTGATCAATCCCTGCTATCCGTTATCACCCAGATGA
>JAAGKR010007352.1:568-20799 GCA_011419295.1 Clarias macrocephalus | reverse complement strand
AGGTAAAGGAGCAGATCTGGGGGACTCATGGACGTAGAGTATTCTGGTGAACTGGTATGTTTAGATGCTGTCCTCCCCACTCTTATTGTTCACTCAGGTTTGTTGACGGTGAGGTGATTGGTTGCTTTACATCTCAGGGAGCCCTCATGTTTGTGTTCCCTTCTGGCTGTCCCTTTTAGTTATGCTGTTATAGTTAGTCCTGCCGGAGTCCCTGCTTGCACTTTGCACTAATATACATTCACCTTATACATGTTGACTGTGACCATACCTAACTGCCATCTCTCCTTATTTTCTGTTCTCTCTTTTTCTGCTCTCTCCTCTCTCTCTCTCTCCTTCTCTCCTTCCCTCTCTCTGTCTCTCTGTCGAGTTTACATGTTCGCTCCTGAGTTGCCAGTGATCCAGACCCCTCTGCCCTCTGGACCCGTCTAACCTGTCCTGGAGTCCTGCTTCTGGTTGGAGATCTCATCGCATGGATGCCCCGTGTGGTCTGCCTGGATTCGTATGGTGGCTGGGGATGGTTTCCATTAAGACTGTCCTATCATCGATTGATGCTCTGGGGACCTGTGACTTCAGTTGTTCGATAGCTCAGGACTGGAATCTCCTACAGTCTACCTGAGCCTCCAGGAACAAACTGGACACCTTTTAATTTTAATTTTAACACATCTCCTGTTACACTGAACTTCCAGTACACATTATTATGCTGATCAATCCCTACTATCCGTTATCACCCAGATGAGGATGGGTTCCCTGTTGAGTCTGGTTCCTCTCAAGGTTTCTTCCTATTACCATCCCAGGGAGTTTTTCCTTGCCACCGTCGCCCTCGGCTTGCTCATCAGGGACAATCTTATAATTTTGATTCATACACATTGCATACAGACTTACTTCTTTTTATTGTGTAAAGCTGCTTTGCGACAATGTCAATTGTTAAAAGCGCTATATAAATAAAATTGACTTGACTTGACTTTTTCTGCTAGAATACACAACCAAGTGCCTAGGTGCATTGACCTATTAGCATTCCCACTCTGTCATCTTGATAAACATCCCAACCTTGAAAAAAACACACTCTTTCCTTCTTTTTCCCTTCTCTCTCCTAACTGACTACTGCTGCTATTCTGGGTTGCACCTGTGAAAGTCACAAGGCAGAGAATGTTAGAAAATTTCGATGAATATTAATGGAACGTTAACCTTTCACAAAATCTAAATCGTCTAGCTCTTGTTATACCTACCCTCTTGGGCCATGGTCCTACCGAGCCAAGGCTAAAAGCAGGTCAACAAGAGAACTGATGAGTCTTCAAACTCTAATACACAAATAAAACATGTAATTGGTGTATGGGTGGAAACCTTGTCAGATGAGAAACCAACACTTTCATTGTTATTGTTTTCTCACTCAAAAGAAAGCCAAAACAATTACAGTTCTGGTATTAGGGAAAATCCCCAGTTTTGAGTTTTTTTGTTGAGTTGATCGGTTTCCTTCTTTCTCTCCTTTGATTAAACACCCTCCGTTACCAACAAACAAAGGGGGAAGGAGAAAATTTGTACCGTACTCAGTCTGCCCCCAGAAATGCAGGGTCCGTTTCATCTTTTTAATTTTTCACAAACTCCCCAGTAGCTCTATCCTTTCCTTATAAAAAAAAGGGGGGGAGTGAAAGCAACCATTACTACTCTGTCCCCTGCTCTGTGTGTACTGATCTTCTTGTTTGCCTCTGTTTTCTAACTGTGTCACCCGTATGTTTTCACTAGTTCCTCCCACTGAGACTCACAGTTATTGACACGCCCACCAGAGGAGCATGGTCACAGAGGACCACACTCAGACACGGCCACATCCAACACTATATAACTACCACCTGTCTGTCTGTTTTGTTTTGTTCTTATTTTTCTGTTGTTTTCTTTCGTCTTCTCCTCTTCAGGTCTGTGTCAGTCGTGGTTCTAGAACTGCCACCAAATCATTTCTGGCACCACCGACCCCGTTAGTCACTGGGAAGAGCTGGAGATATGGCTAAGCGCAACAACCGACAGCCTCCTACCTAAGGCCGCTGAGATGCTGAAAAACCATACACAAGACCAGCTGGATGACAACCTAACAAGCCTCATGAAACAAGACCCAAGTCAGAACTACCGTCCCAAAACCTAGCCAAGATCACGGAATCCTTAAGCCACACGCTCATCGCCACCCTAAAGCTAAGCAGGAGCTGGAATCGGCACAATGACGCACTGAGCAGCGGGTGCACGAGGTGTGGGAGCAAAGGAAAAGGCATGATGAGGATGAACAAGGCATTAAAGAGGAAATCACCAAGCTGCGAGAAACCCTAAGGACTACAGCACGGGAGAAGGAACAAAACAAGGCAGACACCGCTAAGCTATCCAAAAGACTGCAGTATGCCGAACAGCTGCTGGAAAAGGCCAAAGCCGACTTCAAAGACAGAAATAGCTGAATTAAAGCACTTGAGACTTACCTAGACGAGGCGAGAAACGAGATCAGCCGCCTCAGGCAACTACAGGATTATGTTAAAGAGGAGTTTGACTGTGTAAAGGAACTCAAAGAACTCAAACGCGTCTATGAGCTGTGCCATACCTCGTCGGAAACTCAACGGACACCCGTCTCAACCCCGCCAAGCAGGACCAAGTCACCCGTTCCTGGGGCTACACACTGCGGAAGTGGCGTAAGGCTGGTGCTGAGACCTTCCTCAGCTCCCTCCGGAGGACCCTACCATGGAGCAAAACCCTGGAGATCTGTTCCCCCCAGCCACCGAGAATCTCATGGCCTGGAGCTCAAAGACCTCAACAAACTCGCCAAGAACATTGGAAAATTCACGCCACACATACCAGGTAGCCAGGATGTCCATGCCTACCTGTAAGATATCGACCTCCATCTGGAATTGAAACCTAACATTACTGGTCAGGATAGACTCTATTTGCTCCAAATTACCGCCAGCTCTAAAGTGCATCGCTTTCTAGATCGGCAGCCTGGCAGTCACCAAGACTGATTACCAGTTATTCCGCGAAGCTCTTATCACAGAATTTGCTGACCCTGAGAGTCTAGTAGCTGCCATTGTAGCTGCCCTGGAGATCAAACAAGTTCACCATGAGAGTCCACACACCTACTACAGCAGGCTCAGGAGAGCATACTTCGGGACCCGCAACGAACCGAACATGAAAGAAGACCTGAACTTTAAAAGTCTCTTCTTGCAAAACCTCCATTCAGGGGTAAGCCACCACCTCAGTGTCCTTGCATGCCCAAGAACAATGGATGTCCAGCAGCTGCAAGACTTCACGCATAAAGCCTATGGCACACAAAGGGCGATGTCAGAAAAGGGCGCTAAATCTACTGCAGTCCTTAACTTCAACATTCAGAGTCACGGGCTAGTTCTAGAGGGAGCCCAACGTCAAGACAACGCCAAGCCGCCTGCCAAAGTGTGGAACGTATCCTCGTCGACCATGCTCACCTGGATATCACTGCGAAGAATCTTTCCCAACCCATCTGTAGCAGCCATAACCCGCCTAACCTCCGGCGTGCCCTCCCCCACCCCCTCCCACATTGCTACCTCGCTCCACAACCCACCCTCCACGTCTGACCTGCCTGATACCTCCAACATCCACTCGATGTCAAGCACATGTTGCTTCTCAAACATGGCGTTCTCACATATGTCCCTGAGCCCCTCACTATGCCAAAGCTTGTGGTCCCCTCATGACCAAAGGGGGGGTTGATGCTAACATACGCCATCATTTCGATTCATCATGTGCCCGACACCACGGTGCCAAAGCCACCTATGAAACGCTTAAACAGGTCGCATATTGGCCTGGTATGCAGCAAGATGTGGCAGAATAGATAAAAGGGTGCTTGGTGTGTTGCCAGTTGCAATTAGCAAAGCCCAATCACCGAGCACCATTGCAATGGAAAGGAATGAGCCTTCCATGGTCAGACTTGCAAATTGATTGGGTAGGACATCTGCCGAGATTAACACGCGGTAACAAACACTTCCTCACCGTGGTCTTTGAATTTACAAAATGGGTAGAGTGTCTCCCAGCTCCCAAGACACAGCAGAGACAACGGCCTTATTCTTGATGATTCCATTTTTTCAAGGTGCGGACTGCCTCTAAGGGTCAACTCTGAAGTGTGGAAACTCTTGGACATACAGATACTGACCAAAAGTTTGGACACACCTTCTCATTCAGTGAGTTTTCTTTATTGTGTTCTTTATTGTATTCTTTAGCACTAACAAACACTCTTCTGCTTGTTGCCTGTCCTTAGCAGTGGTTTCCTAGCAGATATTCTACCATGAAGGCCTGATTCACACAGTCTCCTCTTAACAGTTGTTCTAGAGATGTGTCTGCTGCTAGAACTCTGTGTGGCATTGACCTGCTCTCTGATCTGAGCTGTTGTTAACCTGATATCCTCAGCAGCAGAGGTGACTCTTGGTCTTCCTTTCCTGGGGTGGTCCACATGTGAGCCAGTTTCTTTGTAGCGCTTGATGGTTTTTGTGACTGCACTTGGGGACACTTTCAAAGTTTTCCCAATTTTTCGGACTGACTGACCTTCATTTCTTAAAGTAAAGATGGCCACTCGTTTTTCTTTACTTAACTGCTTTTTTCTTGCCATAATACAAATTCAACCTCTTTGAATGAGAAGCTGTGTCCAAACTTTTGGTCTGTACTGTACAAGCTAAGCTTCACAAGCTACAGCTAAGTCAACACCCCATCGCCTGTCAAAAAAATTCCTACTTCACTGGACAGACCCCCACGAGATTGTGGACAAACCCTCACCTGTCTCGCCTACCAAATAAGAATCAAACAAGGGTGCAGCGAGCCAGTCCTCCGATGGGTCCACCGAAATTAAATAAAGAGACATTCTGACTATTACCTGAAGAAAAGGGGGAGGGGAGCGAGCCCACTAACACAGACCTCTTCACTTCACCACACTGACATAATCCATACCCGGCTAGAAAATGTTATGTATCCAATCATTACTACACCCTCCTCCTCTGCACTGTTAGGTCCAACCTCTAGTAACGAGGAGTGCTTCATACATTCGACACCGATGAGTGCTGGCTTAACCTCACTCAGTGTCCTCTTAGGATTATTATTATTATTAATATTATTACTATTATTACTATTAACACCGTGAACCAATGAGAACAACCATCACGTAACGCAAGTATAACAAACAAAGCTTCATACCCTTGCTGAAAGTTATAACTAAACCGTAAAATTAAACCCAAGGCTCTGTTCTTGTGACTTTCTCAGTTCTAGTAAACCTAAACAGAACTCCATTAACTTTCACCCTCTAAACTGTGTGTGTGTGTGTGTGTGTGTGTGAGTGATTAAATAGCGTAGTTTCAAGTAACATAGATTAGTTCAATAAATTCTTGCTTCTTTATAAAGAACTCTTGTCTTGGTCATGTATTTTAAAGTTTAAACATTTGCCCAGATCTTACATTACCTTGCTCATAATTGCTAAATACTAGATTTTGTGTTATCATCGGTGGCCACGTGACAAGCAGAACTGGTAAGATACACTAAATTGTGCTAAACGCTGGACGGGTAAACGATAAAGTGTACTCTATAAATTTTAATTCAATTCAATAACATTAACCCGAATCCTTAAAGATTCGATTCACCTCTAATCCAGAGTTGAAACAAAAATCATGACTGTTAAAGTCTGGCTGGCTGGGCTGACATTTTTACATACAGACTGGAGTGAATTTGTGGCTCAGGCAACCAGTGACACCAACATCAATACCTACACAAACTCTGTTCTGCTTTATATTAACAGGTGTGTGGATCGGGTGATCACAAAAAAAAAGTCATAGCATTCTCCAATCAGAAGCCCTGACTGGAATGCATTCAGCGTCGCCAGAGCCAGTCTTAGGAGGGCAATCTACAAAGCCAAGTATGAATACAAACAGCAGATTAAGGAGAACTTCAACCCTGCTGACCCCCTACACATGTGGCAAGGGATTCAGGCCATAACTTACTTGAAACCACCCACCGCGGCACCTCCAACAAACTCTGCATTAATTGCAGATGAGCTCAACCTCTTCTACAGTATGCTTGTTTTGAAGAAAGAGCTTGCCATCAGCACACCACTCTGCTACTGGACACTAGACTTCTTTACCATCAGACCGCAGTTTGCTCAATTCAACTGAATAACCTCACCTTCTCCAGTCTTACCTTCAGTCCTAGAGTTTCTCAGGAATGCATATTGTTCCCTCTCCTATACCCCCTTTTCACCCATGACTGCATACCTACTTATGCCTCCAACAGCATTATCAAGTTCCCAGATGACACCATGGTGGCTATGACAAATCAGAGGTAACAATACAACGACTTACAGGTTACAGATCAAGCACCTAGTAGCATGTTGTGAGGACAACAACCTGAAACTCAACACCAAGAAAACGACTGAAGTCATTATGGATTTCAGACAAGTTGGCAATTACACTCACTGTCCCATTCACATCAGTGGAGCAAGTCCCACCTGTGCTCCAGGTTACGGTGCCATTGAGAGCATCCTCACATACTGCATCTAAGTGTGGTAAAGCAACTGCAGTGATCAGGACCCTAAAGTCACTAAGAGGCTGTGAAAACCGCACAATGAATTAATGGCACGCAACTACCCACCTTGGAGGACATTTACAAGGAGTACTGTCTGCATATGGGGAGATTCCTCTTACCCTAATCGCGGACCATTTACTCTCCTTTCATGAGGGGGGTGCTATAGGTCCCTCAGAGCCCGTACCAACAGACTGGAAAATAACTTCATACAGTGTTAACTAATATACCACTGCACTGTCACTGTATCATTCAGAACTCACATATGTACATATATCTCTTTTTGAGCGTATTATCATAACCATCTCCTCTGTAAAACGGCCATCCCCTTTACCATCCCCTTCAGATTAATCATGCTGTGTATTATGTAATATTTGTCAAGAGAAAAAAAATCTAAACTCTCTACATATGAACTAATAATGGCGATGAGCCAATTAGAATTCAATGTATTCAATAACCGCCTCCGGGTGGCGCAGTGGTAAAGTGATCGCCCTATCACTATATGTGATCACTATAAGTGATCGCCCTATCGCCCTATCGCTTGTGGTTCAGAGGAAACACGTGATAGTCTTTGGCCCTCCCGACTGAGTGGTAGTAGTAGCCTTAATGTGGGAGCCCCCTATGATTATGATTATGATTATAAAAAACAGAATTTGTTTAATATCATTCTTGAGTTAAAGAAGAACTTCTGTGTTTTCATTAGACTTTGTGGCTTCACCTACAGGCTTGGGTACAAAAGAGACAAAAATAGATTTTTAAATGCCATAATAGTAATTTAATTATTTGTGAGTGCGTATGTGTGTGTGCGTGTGTGTGTGTGTGTGTGTGTGTGTGTGTGTGTGTGTGTGTGTGTGTGTGTGTGTGTGTGTGTGTGTGTGTGTTAGAGAGTGAAAGAGAGATAGAGAGACTGGTGCGTAGTCATACAAAACTACAGTACTATTTCATTTCTAATGTTTATGTATATTTTTATTGTACTCTTATAATCCTTCCCAGTAACAATAGTAACAAGACCACACCATCCCCCTTGAATGTTTTTTACAATTTAACCACTGATTATACTGTATTATTGTCCACCATCGGCAGTGTGGGTGCAGTTACATTTGCCACAAGGATAATGATTTCTGTTCCAAACAAAACAGAGCTCTTCTTATTGAAAAATTTGCGCGCACACACACACACACAGATTACCACTTATACAGTACATTTAAAACAGTGGAGAAACGTTTGCATCATTCAGTTCTAATTGGTAAAGTAATAACTTCACAACAACAAGCACCAGCCAGGTGAGGACTAATGACTGAGTGAAATTAAGGAGTATAATATACACTGAGCTAAATACTGTAATGTAACTTGGTCTTCCGAATATAATAAAGTGTTCTGTGCTTAATAAATCTCTGCAACAAATTACCCACAATTACTGTTTAAAAATGGCAAAACGGCCCAACATTATTAACTCCTCATCTCGTTTCCCACAAGTGAAATAGAAACTTTCATTCATAAAAACATATATGCCAAAGCTTTACTCACCGCTCACTTTACTCACTCACTGATTCTTAGGCTCTCAAGAAAGACAATGCGACTCCTCCAGGTTAAAGCTTTAACACAGCAGGACCTCATTCCTTCCTCTTGAATCATAATGGGAATGTACTGTACATATGACTGTACTGATTACCTTTTAGGAAACGAAACCTAAAAGGCTGTTTCGATTCTGCAGCGAGGCTCATGGCGTGTTGCCAAATATGCAGATTGAAAGATTAGTATGTAAGGGATTAAGGGATTACATTTAAAAAATATATACTTCAATAATACAGTAATTTAGAATATACAATATTGATGGGAATGGAGCCCCAATAAAACAGTTTTTTTAGATAAATGTTCACCTCTATAAATACGAACAATAATATGATTTTTGTGATATTTATTAGATTTATGCAAATGATAAAGAATCCAATCCCTATCTTTGTTCCAGTTAAAACCCTTAAAACTCGAGGTGCGTGGATCTGTGCCGGAAATGCAACAACAGTTAATGACTGATTTTAAAGAAAACATCTCCATATATTGGTGTAATGGCTGGTGTGTATCGACAGAGGGTGACATAAAGTGTGTGTGATTATTTCTTACATGTTTGTATACAATATAACTATTTTGATTTTCTGAAACAACATATAAATAAGTGGTTTGTGCCCAATTCTTATAACAGAAAGACCGTTTGCACATTGATAAAGCATAGAGACCCTTGTAAAAAACATGTTTGATTAGATTGTACTTTTTTTATATATATATAACTTAAAGTTTAATAGGGTAAATAATAATCTGTGTGTGTGTGTGTGTTTGTGTGTGTGTGTGTGTGTGTGTGTGTGTGTGTGTACATATATACTGTGTGTGTTCAATTCATAAAAGTCTATCAATTAAAAATCAGTTAAAATCAGATCCTAAACAGGGTTTGCTGAAAAAATGATATGACACACACCATATTGTGCAATCGCTAAGCCTTGATATAATCATTAAAACATAGTCAATAAAAATGACTTTGTTCATGTGTATGTCATGAAATTACTTGCATTTTATTTACATTTGTCATAAAGACCTGGGCCCATATTCACAAAGCTACTTAAGCCTAAAAGTTGCTCCTAGTGACGGAATTCTAAGAAAATTTTTAGAATTGTGACATTTTCTTAGAATTTCCCCTTAAATTTAGGATTAAATCTTAGTTAAGATAAAAATGATTCAGGAAACATCTTATCCCTAAAAACAGCTCCTAAGGTAAAAAGTGTTAAGAGTAGAGAGGAGGACTTTTAAGAGGCTTAAGAGTTTCTATAGCAGAGGACAAAATGGCAGAAAGAAGAAATATTCTCCAAACACTGGACATAAAGCTAAAAGTAAACGCTGCTCTTCTGTCCAATCTGGTTTTCTTGCTGTTTTACTTACTTCCATCTCTCTTGGATTGTTGACTACATACCATCCAAAAGTGTAACTTAAATAGACTGTCCCACAATCATGTAAACAGGTAAAAGGTCAGCTATTTTGCTCCCATCAATCTGAAATGGATTACAAGTAATAAAATCAGTACAATAAATAAATGTGAGAACTTAAATATAGTAACTACCATGTGGAAATTGGTTGTTTCAAAAGTAGACAACTTTCAACATTTGGCTGTTTTAATTAGGTTTAAGATGATCATACAATTTCATTATATACGAACATTATGATTTCACTGTTTATTCTATTATCATGTTCTATTTTCACAAAGAGCGCATTTCAAGACCTTTACACAGCTCAGAGGTTATTTTTTTTATCAACCAATCACAGTCCTTGAATTGCTGCATCATCCCTAGCAACGGGGTCGACCACACCCCCTGACTGAGATAATGGTTTTTGTACTTTCCTTCCTCAGAGTTGCTCTAAGAGGTTTTCTAAATCACTTTTAGTCTAAGACTCCCAGCTATGAACTTTTAGGTAGGCAATAGGAGCTCTCTGAGAGAATTCTAAGAGCCCTGGTGCCGTATTCACAAAGCTTCTTAAGCCTAAAGATTCTTAGAATTATGACATTTTCTTAGAATTTCCCCTTAAATTTATGACTAAATCTTAATAAAGATAAAAGTAAACGCTGCTCTTTTGTCCAATCTGGTTTTCTTGTTCTTTTACTTCCTTCCATCTCTCTTGGAGTGACTACATACCATCCAAAAGTGCAACTTAAATAAACTGTGCTGCGATCATGTCAATTGGTAAAAGCTGCGACATTTTGCTCCCATCAATCTGAAATAGACCACAAGTAATAAAATCATCACGGTAAATAAATGTAAGAACTTAAATATACTAGTAACTACTGCGTTGAAATTGGTTGCTTCAAAATGTGCATTTTCAACTGTAACCATTTGTCTGTTTAATTAACTTTAAGATATTTAGCCTGTAACAGAAATTTTGCATAAAGTATCATGTATAGTGATGATTTCACTGTCTGTTCTATTATCATGTATTCTGTTTTCACAAAGAGCGCATTTCAAGACCTTTGCAGAGGTCAGAGGTTATTTTTATCAACCAATCACAGTCCTTGAATTGCTGCATCATCCCTAGCAACGGGTCGACCACGCCCCCTCACTAAGATAAAGGTTTTTGTACTTTCCTTCCTCAGAGTTGCTCTGAGAAGTTTCCTAAATCACTTTTAGTCTAGGACTCCCAGCTAGGACTTTTTAAACTAAGATAGGAGCGCTCTGAGAGAATTCTAAGAAGCTTTGAGAATACGAGCCCTGATTCTCTGCTTCCTTAATTTCAGCAGAAGCATCACTCCTACAGACCTGACGCAATGTCCTGGCATTCTGAGGTCATCAAACATGTTTCACCCCAACACTTGTTTCATGTTTGTCTGGAATTTTAACATTAAAAACACCTATAAACTTTTCTACAGACATATTCCTGGACATTTTGATATTTAATGAAAAAATGTAATGAACAGAACAAGGGGGTGTTTTACATTCCTCCATGTTTACTCACAAACAGCATCTGTTTCAGGCTGCATTTAATCACCCACAGAGCACTGGGCTAAAAAAATAAAAGAAAATAGGGTAAAGGATAAATGAAACTTCACACACAAATAATCTAAAAGATTATTGCGATATTTCTATAAGATTAAATCTAAAAGAATTTAAAAGATGGGCAAACGTGTAATAAATCTAAAATGCCAATAAATATAAAACAAGTTAATAAATGAAATGATTTTTTAAACACAGTAAAAAAGTCAATAAAATTTTAAATAAAATTATTTTTAGAATTTCCACTTGCTCTGTTTTAAACACATCTATACATTTATTGTACATTGTGATAATCTTTCATCATTGTACTCATCTATTTATTGACTTTTTATTTGTTTGTTTGTTTTCTAGCTAAGAATCATGAATGCGCTAATATTAAGAAGTAATTAAGCTCAGCGTAATTAAATCATGAGCATCTTTACTGACACCCTGCTCTACTGCCATTTGTGTTTATTAAGGCTAAGCTAATGTTATCGTTTGATTAATGCTGATGATTGGGTGTATTCTAGATTGTGTAACTATATAATAAAAACATGTAAGAGAATGATAGAGCAAGACAAACAGTGAATTGCTGAAAAACAAATTATACTTAGCGATATTATTAATTATGCTCGATAATACAATTATATTCAGTTTGTTTATAATGCTTTTAAAGATGGTCATTGTTGCAAAGCAGCTTTACAGAATCAAAAAGATATATAGACATAAATATGAAATGTGTGAGGAAATATGTACGAATGATCAGATGGTCCCTGATGAACGAGCCGAGGGCGACGGTGCTGAGCGGAAAGACTCCCTGAGATGGCGGAAGAAACCTTGAGAGGAACCGGACTCGACAGGGACCCCGTCCTCATCACCTTCACATCATCACCTTCACATGTCTAGATACTTGTTTTGATTTGACTTTACATACTAAATGTATCAAGCTGTCATCACACAAGCAGAACCTGAGATGACTTCAGCTAAGGACAGCGTCAGAGACGACATGGAAACAGCTTCTGTAGGACTGTGACTAATACTAGGACCTAATGAGTTTTCACATCACCATCACTGCGGTCGGTCCGGTAAGGAACCACATCTGGATAGAGGTTTGTGTGTTGCCATGGTTGTGCAATAATAGTTTTAGTGTAACAAACACCTGAGAATACAAACGAGTGAAACACCCCCCACCCCCCCTCCCTCCCTCTCTCTTTCTCTCTCTCTCTCTCTCTCTCTCTCTCTCTCTCTCTCTACCACACCAGCTCATTCTTTCATTCATTATTATACATAAACGGGGAATTTGTTAGAAAATATTTGGCAACCCTGCCTTCAGTCCCTAACAGCATGTCTCTTCCGCTTTAAACGCTCGTTAATGTTTTCGAAGGTAAGCAATGAGTTATTTTATTTTTGTCTAGACCACATTTAGAATAATAAATCATTATTATTATAGTTAATATTTTGTTGTTTTTTAATGCATTTTTAAAAACGCGCCTGCTGTAAATACAGGGCCGAGTGCGGTTAGCTGCTCCTCGTTAGCAGGCCCGAAACGCGACCCCGGGTTTTCCTGAAAAGCCACGCCGGGCGCAGCGCTTCTTATAGCGGCCACGCGTTTGTTTCCTCTGCGGCTCTTTGGAGAGGGCTACATGGTGCATGACACTTTAAAGCTAGACAGCTTATTGTTTATGTGTTTATAAAACATCCATTGTAATTTCTGCTTTTCCTTATTTTTTAATATTAGCTTTACTTAAAAAGAAAGTTGAAGTTTTTTGAGGAAATAATGTTACTTGGTGAAATTGGTCCTAAGGCTTCAATTGAATAAGTGTTTGTTTTGAAAATCATTTTGTTTATTTTAAAAGAAACCTTTTTTGTTATTTTTTTTTGCAAATTATTAACGTTTAATGTTATTAAACAGATTATGTAGGAGCTTGTATAGGTTACATAACAAAATGAACCTAAACTATTATATATGCGATAAAGGATCAATATTGTGTTAAATGTGTGATACGCCATAGTGACCTCCCGATACGATATTATCACGATACCTCTGTGTCGATTCAAATGAAATTGTGATCGTCTACGTATCACAGTTTTATAAAGATCCCGATTCAACTTTTTTTTTTAATGATTTTGTTACATTTTTTTGCATTTGTAGTATTATAAAAAAATAACTCCAATGTTTCAACTTGACTTGATTGAAGCCTTTTTAAAAACACCAAGTTTTTCTCACCGATCGTGGCCAATCAAATTGAAAAACAGCCAAATCCAGTCTTGGGCCGATCAACAACAGCATCGCTATTGTAAATGTAAAAAATAATTACAAATAATTTTGGAGTCAGTGTGTGGCAATGCATGAGTCATGATAAGAATCATGATTCATAACCAAATCTTTCTTCCTATCATTATTATGAAACATGATCTGTATTTGTTCACAGTCTGACATGCATTAGGACTCTGATGTGTGTGTTCTGCTTCCTGACAGTGTGTTTTACCTGTTGCAGGATTGGAGGATGAGCAGGGGACACGGTGCAAAACAAAGACTGCCCCCAGACAAGCTGGACACTCTCGAGTCTTTTGATGAAGTGATTTTGGAAGAAGTGAAGCAGCTTTTTAACAAAGTGAGACGGTACAGTGCTCCACCCGGAGATGAATGGTGTTTACCCGACCCCAACGTAGCGCTCCGTGACCGGCCGTGGAGTCATCCGCCTCTGCAGGCTCTGAAAAACTCCCTAAACGAGGTGAAAAATCAGCTCAGTGACAAGGACTTGCCTGTGTGGCACCAGCACACCTGCTCCACCAACCGAGCCGGGACCGTTACTTCACACCTCCGCGAGACTGCCAACGCAGAACTTTGCACTCAAGCCTGGGCGAAGTTCTATGAAATCCAAGGAACATTTGGCCTCCTGTCGGATGCGGCACTGCAAAACGGCGAGCTGAACTCGGTACATCTGTGCGAAGCTCCTGGAGCGTTTATTTCTGCGCTTAATCATTTTCTCCAGACCAGCAGGCTGCACTGTGACTGGACCTGGGCCGCCAACACGCTGAATCCGTATCATGAATCGAACGGACGGAGTTGCACCATCGCAGACGACAGACTCATCGCTCATACTCTCCCTTGGTGGTTTTTCGGCTCGGACAACACCGGCGACATCATGCTTCAGAAGCATCTGCTGGAGCTACAGAAGTTTGTCAGTAACATGCTCCATGTGGATTTGGTGACCGCGGACGGAAGCTTTGACTGTCAGGGTGACCCGGGGGAGCAGGAGAGTTTAGTGGCTCCGCTGCAGTACTGTGAGACGGTATGTGCTCTACTCTTACTTGCCCCTGGAGGCTCGTTCGTCCTGAAGATGTTCACACTTTTTGAGCATTCTTCCGTTTGCCTGCTTTACCTCCTCGCGTGCTGCTTTCACTCGGTTCATGTGTTTAAACCCGCCACTAGTAAATCCGGGAACTCCGAGGTCTACGTTGTGTGTTTGGACTTCAAGTCTAAAAGCGACGTCCGGCCGCTGCTCTCGAAGCTCGTCCGTAACTATGGTCCGGATATGGTTTCCACGGCGACGCTCTTTCCAAAATGCTGCATTCCCGAATCTTTCCTCAGGCAGCATGAGGACATCTGTGCATTTTTCCACCAGCTGCAGATAAATACTATCCAGGAGAACCTGCGGCTTTTTACCAGTATGACCTCTGAACAGCGCAGTCATCTGGATCAGCTGCGAGAATGTGCTGCGCAGTTCTACGTGCAACGTTTTCAGGTGCATTTCCTACCACGCAAGCGCTGGGTGTGTCGAGGCGGATCGATGGCTTGGACAAAACCCTGCCCGAGGAAGCAACTGGGGTCTTTTAACCAGCGTAAGGAGCTACAAGGTAAAGACTGGAGGCAGCGTCTTGTGCACGGACCCTACCGAACCTGGATAGAGGAACATTTTCAGGAAGAGGAAGGACATCATGGAGTGCTCACCGGTTCTGTTGTGTCCGAGTGTGACCTACATGCGTGGTTCAGTCAGGCGGGTACGAGACTCCCGAAAGTACGCAGCTCTGCTTTTTGTGATCCGGAGTTATTGGATCTGCTCAATGAAGCTTTAGAGGAACAGCCTTTGGACAAAACCACACCAGCGTGCAGATCTTGCTCCTCCAGGACGTCTCCATCTCTTGCGTCCATATTAAATGAAATCTGCAGCCAAGCGGACGTAGTGATGGTGGGGAACCCGTCATGCCAGGATGCGCCACTGACTGGAGACAAGCTGCGGTTCTGCGCCGGCCCTTCCTACTCAGACTCCTGCGTTTCCACTTTGCATGACGGAGACCCTGTTTATCAGCACCAGCTCCTAAGGGGTGTGTTCTCCGCTCTGTCTGGGCTCCCTGAAGGTTCAGTGCTGGTTGTTCCCCTGCGCTCAGCCTTGACGCGTTTCACGGCGTCTCTGATCCTCGCGCTCCAGCTCTGCTTCCGGTCAATCAGTTTCCAACTCCCTGCATCCGGCCCACCGGTCCTCCTGCTGTGTGAGGGATTCTGCTCAGTCCCGCAGATCAACACCATCCTCCAGGAGGTCCTGGACTTAATGGAAACACTAGATTCGCACAATCAGCTCCTGCAGTTTGCTCCGATGGAACAGCTCATCCGAGGCTCGCTGCCTCACTTTCTTTTGAACCTCAATAACACTGTTCTGAGGCAGCAGCTCCATTTACTCCAGTCATTCCAGAGGAGATGATGACGCCCGCATCACTGTACCATTGGGGCACGGCACAGCCCTGATGGGTTCACACACATCCCTCATGGTTTTCTTTCGTCTTTTACACTTAATTTGAGTTATCGGGTGTGATGATATACAAAGACTTTTTGGTGGTGTTATTATTTATGGAAACAATTCTGAGCTGTCCAGGGTTATATTTTAGGATTATTTATATGTAATCTGTCTTACTAGAGCTCTAAAGTACTTGAACTACTACTTAGCTTTGCCTTTTCGGCGATGGCCTTTGTTTATTAAAAGTAGTTTATTTTTGGACATATGATCTGTTTATTATATTCATATATAGAATATTTTTTTAATGTCACCTACTGAGTCACTACCCTGTTTTTGAAAAAAAAAATGTAAATAAACAGTATTGAAGACATTTGATTGTGTTATACTATGTATTATATAGATTTTATATTTTTTAGGTAAGAATAAATGTACATGCTTTGATTTGAAAATCTAACTAAAATCTGACTACATGCTTCAGTGTAACTGCAACTTTTGAAACTTTATTTCTATATAAATCATATTTGTACGTTAGCATTTTCATACAAAAATATGCGACTTTCCTGCGTGTATTTTTAAACATCACAATCATTAAGGAGTAAAAACAAATAAGAATACATTTACCCTCAGGATACTGTAAGCTATTCGAGAGATGTGACATGTGAGGAGATCTGACACCGAGCAGTTGTGAAACCTAATCAACATAAAGCGGATCCAGTTCATTTCGCTCGTTCCTTATAACATTAGTTTTTTTCCTTTCAAACACTACAACTGACTTTAAATAGAAGAGTTTAACATTAAACTGAACAGTGTGTATCTCTGGTATCCACCATAATTATTATTTCTAAACAAACATGAACTGATTTACTCCTACCACACGGGATAAACATGTGTAAACAGTTCAGAGAACGCCACCTGTGGGATGATGAAGAAGCAGCAACGTTTTACCGCCTCAAATGCCTCCAGAGTCTCAAAACTCAACTTGACAGTGAGCGTGCAGAGTTTTTTTCACTAATTAGTGCTTTCAGTATTCTGAGACTGGTGTAAGTGTGTGTAATGAGCGGGTTGGAGTAATTCTCTCAGTGAGTTTGGAGAAAAAGGCAGATCGGAGGCTTTTAACACCTGTGTGATTTTTGATAATATACCACCATGAAAATGAATTTCTGTCACGCCTCTAGGAAGCTTCTGCACTCGGTACAGAATGTTTTGTATCTGATCTGTCGATCTACGGTCACGTCCAGGAGTTTCAGACATGATTCAGAGAGTCCAATCATGGACTGGAAAAATTTCCAATGTCAAAGTGAAGCACTGGGATAAGAGCATTAGTGTATCAGGGAATTATGTAGAGAGTTTTTACTCTCAGAACTCAAAAGTCCTGCTTTGACTCGATCGCTCCTTGTCATTACTAATACTCTTAGAAGGTTTGGAGTGTTCTCTTCCTACTTTGTGGCTTTTTGTTGCACAGACCTCGCTGTAACGTCCTGAAATGGCATGTGTGTGTGTGTCCGCACTGTGGTTACCTGATCTGCGTCTTGCGCCTGATTTGCACTGTGCACTCGTGCCTGTATTCAATGCTGTGAGACCTGTTTAACATTATGTCTTTTATGTTATAATAAGTTTGTATTTCATTTCAGTTTGCACGTATAACTGGACACTTGAGTAAAATGATACTCGTGATGTTTTCGAGCTCTCGTGGCAGATCCCAGGAGATGATTGTTCTACTGAACTGAAAGTCTGTCTCTTATTTGACTTTCATCAGTTTTTCTTCTGTGGGAAGGTGAAAACTCTGATCAGGAGGGAGTCAGATGCATCGATCTCGGCTGTTAGACGCGATGCCATGTCATTATGTCATTCAGAAAATAACTCCTAATTGCTTATGTACACGACTCAGCCTGTTGTCTTCATCGTCTTCATTCCTCACACACCAATAAGCTTCCATAATTATCTGTCACGTTGTATTTAAAAAATAGACACATCCGCCTATCAACATTACTCATAACCAAATCAAAATAAACATGTTCATTAGAGTCGTCGAGTAAGATGTTGACTATGGAGATGCAAATCTGATGTTTAATGAAGGATTTGTCTTTATGTTTTGTGCCACATTTATTTCCTTATGGGGCAGAAAACAGGGAAATTACACTCCAAAGCAGGAGGGGGCAGTAGAGTAGACACCATTGCATTAATACCCTCCAAAATACTACACAACATACCGTAGTCCACAGTGGTGAAGGCAGCTCTAAATCTGAGGATCTCTTTAAAAAAACACCGGCATCAGCATTTAGCTATACACACATGAACCTTAGAAGAAGAAGGAATGAACATCGACTTCTCCAGCATTCTCAACATGGCCATCGTACTTGGCCACTGTTTTGCGGGCAGGAAGTGTAGTTGATGCTAACCTAGTGATCGTGCGTTTGTTACTGGTTAGCTCCATCAGCCCTAAAGAAGCAAACATAGGATTCATGCAGTTTTCAGTAAAGGCTGATCCTGGATCAGGATGGTCAATCCTGTGTGTTTTTGTCTAAAAATGTAATAAACATCATTTGAACGTAGCGGTTCTCAGTATGACAACTGCAGATGCCGGGTCGCAAAATCTGAACAAACCACAAGGCTTCTGGAACAATGTCCTGTAGGCAGATGAGACCAAACACCGCCTGAGATGCTGTGGCAGGACCTTAAGAGTGCTGTATAAGTGGAGGTCCAAAAACCACAATGAACTGAAGTAATGTTGTGAAGAGGAACCGACCAAAACCACGTGAGAATCATATAGGAAATAGTTACTTTGGGGTATTGCTGCTAAAGGTGGATCTACAAGCTACTGAATCAGGGGGCACTTAGTATTGCCAACGTGTCATTTTTCTTTTTGGTAAAATTTTTGTTGAATAAATAATGGCGAACATAAAAATAACAAATATTGTTGTTCATCTGAGGTTGTATTTGCCGAATACTGGGACCCGCTAAGTTTTATTATTATTATTATTATTATTATATAATAATTTTTTAAAATAGAATTAAAAGAGGGGGTGCTAACTTTACACCTGCCCCTCTAGCATTCAGTCATGTGGAAGAGTCCAGGCCTGCTCTTGCTCCTTGGCTTGGCTTTCAGCCAGAGAGAACACGCATCCAGTTGATTGACAGATGCAGAGGCCACACCCTCAGCTGACTTTATGTCCAGTTTGTAATATTAACTCTGATGGTGTTAGTTTGTGCGAAAGCTGCGCAAATTATTTTATCCAAACTCAGACCGTCATGTGGTGTCGCGTTATTTTTAAAGCTGCTTCCTGTCGTGCTTTGATTTTAAAAAAGTCATTACACATAAATTGTTCACATTAATAAAATACAATAGACATATACTAGAGGGGTGAAGAGGGCGTTCCTGCTGCGGGGGGGAAAGAGGAGGAGGAGGAGGAGGAGGTGTGGGGTTAAAAGCTGCTGTCCCGCACCGAGTGGTACACACACACACACACACACACACACACACACACACAGAGCACAGTTCTGCAGAGTGACTGAAAGAAAGCAGGATTTGTCTCATCTTGAGGAAGAGGAGAAGTTATAGTGATGGCTGTAACCCCGCAGCACCTGCACCTGGCTGAAGTCACTGCGGCTCACTTCATCACCGTGTGGGAACGTTACGACCGCCGCGGTGAGTCCTGCACGCGACACGCACGCGACACACACGTCTACACGTAACGCTAGGACCTGAATAATGTATTCATGTGAGTCTGTAAATGAAAGAAATACAGGAAACTGATGACATACATCTATAATCATAATAATCATAATAATCATGATAACTTTAAATAACAACAAATATATAGAACAAAAATAGTGGGTAAATCAAACTGTACGTAAATAAACTACCGGGCAAAATAGTTTCTTCTTTTTCTTCACAGTAGTACAGACAGAAATGCTGAGCGAGTTTCTATAACTACACGACTGAGCGTAATAATTATAATAAAGAAGAATTAGAGGCCATAAATACTTTTCAGCAGAGATGATTTACAGGATTTTTCTTTTTCATTAATTAAGTTCGTCTCTCAGGATGCTGACTTTGGCAGAAATCCTTATCTTCCATGGACGCGCCTGAGGGACTCAATGTGGGCGATGAAATATTCATACATGTTGCATCTGCATGTGTGTGTGTGTGTGTGTGTGTGTGCGTGTGCGCATGTCAATTTTATTTATATAGCGCTTTTAACAATTGACATTGTCGCAAAGCAGCTTTACACAATAAAAAGAAGTAAGTCTGTATGCAATGTGTATGAATCAAAATGATCAGATTGTCCCTGATGAACGAGCCGAGGGCGACGGTGGCAAGGAAAAACTCCCTGGGATGGTAATAGGAAGAAACCTTGAGAGGAACCAGACTCAACAGGGAACCCATCCTCATCTGGGTGATAACGGATAGCAGGGATTGATCAACTTAATAATGTGT
>JAAGKR010007351.1:23375-37266 GCA_011419295.1 Clarias macrocephalus | reverse complement strand
ATACATAAGGTGCACAGAAATCACTTTAATTAAATCATAGATGAAACCAACATTACAAAATGATCTGATTGGGTTCAATATTCCTTAGGCGCTCTAGAATGAATATTACAACAAAACATTTTGGAAAAGCCGCATCACACGCGAGCGCTTCACTTGCTAGTTTGAACATGCAGTGTTGTGCATGTTATGTTAGCAATCAACCACACAGAGTACGAATGCTAATAATACACGGTTCCGTTGCCTGTTGATGAGCAGCAGTGCTCCAGGCTCAGGAGGCTGCCCTCTCCGTGGAGTCAGCGAGTCCTGTGGTGTGCTGTAATTTGTTTCACACCAAGTAATTAGCCATCCTCAGTGAGAGCTGATCAATGGGTTTAGGCAGCTGACGGGGAGCCCATCTCTCATCGGGAAATGGGCCGGGCGGCAAAACGTACACTGAAGGAGCGGAGACGGGCGAAAAAGAAGCAGCTCGCAGGAAAGAATGGTTCCAGGTGTTCTGGTCCACTGGGGTCCACTAACAGAGCCTTTGTTCGAACGCGTTTCTGGCCATGGTCCCTTCGAGAAGTCTGTTTGCAAACTAATTAAAGACCAAATAAAGACCCGCTGTGTCCTATTATATTATTTACCTAAAATAATACAATACAATGACTAGAGTGGGCTAAAAATGGGGAGATGGATAAATGGATGAAACAAAGGATGGAAAGAAAGTAGAAGAAAAGAAATCAGGAGTTTAAAAATTTTTTTTAACCGTAAGTAGTGTCATTGTGTTGTACCCCTAAGACACAATTGATAAAACAGAACAAAGAGAAAGAAAGAAAGAAAGAAAGAAAGAAAGAAAGAAAGATTTAGATTTTAGATATTTGGAAAACTGATAGTAGCATCATTGTGTTATTGATTATTGTTAGTGACTAGAAGAGCTGCAAATGATGAACAGAATGGATGGATGGATGAATTGATACAGTAGATGGACAGCTAGTAGAGGCCACAAAGTAAGAGTTTAAATCTGAATGCAGACATTTGCAACACTAAATAATTGAAAAAATAGTGTTGTTATGCAATACCAATGAATTAGGCAATGAATAAAAGATCACAAAGGAAAAGAACGAAAGAAAAGAACAGGTTCAAATTTCTGCTGCAAATGAGGGACGGATGGATGGATAGGATCAACAGGTTAAATGTGTAAACAGATGCAGATGTCTGGAACAGGTAATAATTATAAATAGTGTCAATGCATAATATCACGAATTAATAAAAGAGGATAAAGAAAGAAAGAAAGAAAGAAAGAAAGAAGAAAAGAAGGAAGAGTTTAAGAGGAAGTTTAATCGGAATGATTTTTGAGAGCACTAAATAAACAGAAATTGTGCTGTTATGTAATATGCTTAAGAGGCAATGAATAAAAGAGCACAAATGGAAGGAAGGAAGGAAATTGAAGTTGAATTCAGATATTTTACACATTTGTGTCATTATGTTATACCCTCACCCTCAATGACTGTAAGAGCTGCAAAGGATGGAAAATCCCTGATGGATGGATGCAGATAAAGACAGTGTCATTCTGCTCCAGAATACACATTGAAGCCCAACCCGAGCCTGGTGCAGTCCAGTGACGCCCTGAATGATCTCGGGGCTGGTCGTGCTCGGGGGTAACGGCTAAGCTGCTTCACGCCTCACTGGGCAGGAAGTTTAATTAAAAATACTCAGGGCCATCATGCACTGAGTGAAAAGTTGTCTGAGGAATCCAGCATGTCGATCTGCCTCGGGAACTAACGAGAACAAACAAACGAATAATTATCAGCGCATTGGAATGTTCAGTGAATAGCCTTTAGTGTCTGTGTAACCTTGAGCATGGCTTCACCCAGGGCTTTCCACTATCCACACTCGAGCAGCTTGAAATGGCAGCGGCGATGCCACCGAAATGCCACCGCTCACAGAGCTCTGTTAATACCAAGTCAAAAAAAAAAAAAAAAATCAGAAATGCCATGAGCTGTGTAGAAGCGCAGAGGCACTGGAGCCCTGAAACACATTAGCATCTCATACACACGGCCAGCAAACGCCGCTCGTGCTAATGATGCCACATCGTCCTCGCGATACGCCATTAAAGACCTCCATCGCTCCAGTGAGAGGAACTTCTGAACCCCCCCCCCCCCACACACACACACACACACACACACACACATTCCGATCAGGTATCAGCGCCTCACCGGGGGGTCAAACAGTCATGTGACTGACACGGCTACTCCAGCTCAAACTGCTCCCCTGAGTCTCTCTCTGTCTCTTTCGTTGTCTCCTCCTCTGTTTTTTTCTCTTTCTCCTCTGTTTCTCTCTCTCTCTCTCTCTCTCTCTCTCATTTTATTTCTTTCTCACTCTTTATACTTTTCTACAAGTTTCTCTCTATCGTTCTCTTCAGTATCTCTTTTACTTTCACCTCAGTTACTCTCGCTCTATTTCTCTATCTATTTATTTCTCCTCAGTCTCTCTCCTTCTCATCAGTTTCTATCGCTCTCTATGGCCTCCTCGATCTCTTTCTTTCTTTTCTCTCTCTCTCTCTCTCTTATTGCTTCCTGAACTTCAGGTAAAAAAGTGATAATCTGAACATGGGAAAATAATTAGGTGACAAAGTTGTTTTATTTTTTTATTATTATTATGTTTGAAGCTATGCAAATGTGTGTGTGTGTGTGTGTGTGTGTGTGTGTATGTGTGTGTGTGTGTGTGTGTGTGTGTAATGAGAAGCCTTGTGCTAGATTTGTTCTTTTTGTTGTAATAAACAGCAGTAACAGTGACAGACTGAGATAAAGTCGTGCTGATGTTTGTTTCACGTTGATTCCGCTTTAGACTTGAGAGCTTTAAAAAACTTTGTTGTTTGTCACCGTACCTTTGTGTCGAGGTGCTGAGGAGGTGACAGGAAAATTACACGGCGCTGCACTTATTCCCGCTGTACTCACTTTTCAAAGAGTGCTGCGACAAGGCGTGGTGTGTGTGTGTGTGTGTGTGTGTGTGTGCGTGTGTGTGTGTGCGCGTGTGTGTGTGCGTGTGTGTGTGTGTGTTGCCATGATTTTGTATCTTACTGAGGACCAGATGCCCACACACACACACACACACACACACACACACACACACACACACACACACACACACACACAAATAGTAATTTGACACTAGGATGTTCGACTCACAATCTATTTTGGGACTAAACTGCAACACAAGGATTAAAAAAGGAAGAATATTATTCACAAAAATAATAAACTTGTGTGTAATGTAGTCACAGAATGTGAAAGAAAGAAAGAGAGAGGGAGAAAAGTAAGTAAGAAAGAAGAAAACAAACAAATGTGTCGAAGAAAGAAAGAATTTAAGCCCCTTAAATTCAAAGTAACAAATAACAAAGTATTTGTAAAAAAGATTTTTTTTAAATAAGCAAAAAAAAAAAAGGAAGGAAGGAAGAAAACAGAAAATAATTTTTATTACTCATTAGTTGGGTCAGTAAACTTAATAATGTAAAAGAAGAAATCATAAGGAAAAGGATTTTTTTTTTTTAACATACATTTAAACAGTTGAAGCCTTTGGGTCATTCCAACTTCACATCATGTAACAAGAAAGAAAGAAGGAAAGAAAGAAAGAATTTAGATCAATTTAATTATGTCAATAAAATAAATTATAATAAAATAAGGAAAAAAAGGAAAAAAGAAAGTAAAAAAGTCCAACAAACATAAGAACGAAGTTATTAATTTTTCCATAATGATAAAATGTTTGGTATTTCAATAAATAAAGTTACTAAATAAATGTAAAGATTACTCACAGAAGTCTCCGATTATTCCTGAGCGTTATTCCCTCTCCAACAGTACCATAAGCACACAATAAATTCTCATGAACTCATGAACGTAGACAGCAATGTGTCGTGACGTATTCTCTTTCTACTTGGCTTCATGAGGCTGTAAATACCGCTCGGGCGTGCTCTAAACATGGTTGCTATGGCCACAACATAATGGATATGCAAATCCTGCATGCAGCGGTGTGGCGATGCGGAGAGCGCATGGCGAGGGGATAAACATGCCCAACAGGACAATTGGGTTTGATTTGATTGAGGTGCCTCAATCCATTACACCAAAGTGCGCTTGCACACCTCCTTCCTCGAGAGCTGAATTTCAAATCCTCTCCAAATGTGTTGATGGAATTGCAGCAGGGAAAATACGGGCGAGTGGAAGGCATTGATTAGGTGTACAGGAGCAGACAGTGACAACGCTAATCAGTAAATGGATACGACTGCTCTCCATGGGAGACTTATTTCACCTGGAGGTTTTATCCGTTCCGTTGATGGAGTTAGCAAATTATCCAGAGAAATACTGTATATTATCCCGTTTCATTTGTTTTCTAATAGCATTTCAAACCTGAGGGTCCTTTATTCCCCTTCATCTTTTTTTTTTATAATCAATGTTTTCTCCGTTCTGGGTTCTCGCCGCCATGCCACTTCACTCCTTACATAGCTGTTCCTTAATGCTCCACATTGGTTCACAAAAACAAACCTAAATGGTTGTTCATCTGGTGATATCCTGTGTCAGTGTTTGTAAAAGTCAATTTTCCAACAATAGGATGGAGGAGGTTGCGGTTTCTGATCACATGACGTCATGCAAATATTTGACATTATTCGAAGGAATGACTCTTTGCAACTTCTGTACTTTACAATAACATATCTTTAATGGACATTGTACATACATTAGAGGCAGTAGTAGAAGAACAGAAGGTTAGTAGTTCTGAGCTCCAGCTCCACCTGGTTGCCACTGTTGGGCCCTTAACCCTGTCTGCTCCAGGGGGCGCCGCATCATGACTGACCCCGCGTTCTGACAACAGCTTCCCAACAAGCTGGAATCTTGTCCACTGTGCAGTAATGTATGTGTGAGTAATAAAGCCTTGACTTAACTGTGTAGCAGTAAATGATGGGTTTGAATGTAAAAGAATATAAATCCATACCAAAGGAATAAAGAACCAAGAAAATATAACAAACGCTTAGGGAATATTTTGCGTATAGTTTAATGGTTTTTATCAATATAGTGGTCATATAAATGTGAATTTTGTATGATTTAGCAAATCGCTATAATCCACCATTTATGGTTTTGTAACAAAGGATAAATCAGTTGTGTTTGTAGCTACAGTATGTAAATACACAGTTTACTCTTAGTAATATGTTGGTTGTGTTTTAAGTATAAACACAATATAGCAAGTTCATGTTTAAATTGTGATTTTGTATTAACTCAAACAGCAAGCAGTGGCAGCAAATTACCTCTAGGAGAAAAGTATTGAGTTCTGAAGATCAGTAGAAGATCAGTATTCAGTACAAACATTCTTGTTGGTAATTGTACAGCAACATCAGCCTCCTTTCAATTTCACAGTTGCACGTCAGTAGACGATAAGCCACCTTATAATGGAAGTCCATGACTGCCGGGGAAACCGCAACAGCATTAACAAAATATAAACCCTGTTTTTCTTGGCTTCGAAATGCTCCAAAATTCCACTGCCTGCATGTACATCTTCCACAGCACCTGCTATTTTGGTCAGTTGGTAGTTTCAGTCCACTGATCATGTAACAGAAACAAGAGGCTCGACTGGGCCTCTTTTTATCTGTGACACATTTTGCCGTGTAATGATATTCTCAACTATAGTGTGTTACCAAAAGCAAAGAAGTTCTAAGCTTCTACAAGAATTTTAGAGATTGCCACTTTTATAGTCTGATTATGATTATAGACAGAGACTGGAGGAAAATAATTTGCCAGATTGAAAAAATTAATCAGTTTATTGTGTTTTGCAGGTAAACCCATTAGACCCATTGTTACGTAGCTGTTTGTTTTCTTTCAAAAAACAAAAATGTTTTTTTTTTTTCCTGTGATGGATTGGCACCCTGTCCGTGGTCTACCCCACCTCATGCCCCAAGTCTCCTGGGATAGGCTCCAGGCCCCCCGCGACCCTCAATACAGGATAAAGTGGTATAAACTATGAGTGAGTGAGTGAGTGAAAATGTTTTTTTTTTCTCTCTTCTAAAAAGAAAAATCTTTGTCCACACAAAAACACGCCGTCTAAGAATGCCAAACCAGCATGGTGTGATAAAACCCTAACTGCAGAGCCATGTTGGCCTGACAAAAAGTTCTTACACACATTTGTCACACTCTGATGTCAAACACAGGAGTTAGAGCGCATATGGTGCTCAAGCCATAAAAGACTTTTTTTCCTGTCTACACTGAAAAGTGAGCTGCTAAATATAAGGAGTTTTCCGAAACTTTGTTTTTTAGTAACCTAAAAACTGAAAAACGAACCTTTCAGTAACCTTTTAGAAGAATATGGCCTTTCATTTATGTGTGAATAAAACAAACAAAATGACCATTCAAACAAAACACTGCATGGCAGTAGCACAGGATACCTACTGTATATACTGTACACACTAGCGTAACGATAACTGACCAGTCTCTTGTTTCCTCATCCCAGCCAAGCAATGCTTATGAATGTGTTATATAGGCATTATACAGTGTATTAGCCTCTTCATAATACACTCCTAATCGAATATCTTTAAAATTGATTTTTATATTATTATCATTTAAAATTCCATAGGATTATTTTTTCTCCTGAGACTTGGTTGCCAAACGTTTAATTAAACTGCTGTTTATTCCATTACAAATAATTACATATTAACTTTCTAATTGCAGGAAACAGCAGGAAACAGCTCTGTCACTACTGTCGGTTTCGTGATGCAGAGAACAGTAGCGCCTAGATCTGTTTCTGTGCAAACTGAACAGCTTTTATTATTTTTTTTCCCCCATTAACAAGAATCTTTGTGTCTCATAGTCGGTTTCTCGGGTGAGCAGAAGGACGTACAGGTCAGGTGGAGGTAGACACGCCTTATAAATGATCCCCCAATACCACAGACAAAATAGTATATTATAGCAAGATTCATGATAATGTGATCCCCAAAACACACACACACACACACACACACACACACACACACACACACACACATGCACCAGGCTCATGCATCAACTCTTGACATGATCAGCGGCCACGGCTCAATCTAAGGTTCTACTGAAAATTTTGACACGAAAAAAATTGTGCTGATGAGCGATAGAAGCGCACGCAGAAATGGAAACGTCGGTTGATAATATAGGCAGCTGGAATATAAAAAAGTGCGAATGCTGGAAAAAAGGAAATGCAAAGGAAAAAGGCTAATCTATCGTGCATAATAAACGTTTTTCCGACAAAAGTCCTTCGTCAGCTGTGCAAGCGAAGCGCTCGTGGTGCTGCAGGAGGTGAAGCTAGAAAATATTTGAAATATCATCATCTACAGGGAGCGTTTTATCTGGGTCAGGGTCAAGATGTAGCTGGGGTTTTTCTCCCAGGAACTCTGCATGTAATGTAGGAATCCACCATGGACAGGACCCTGGTCCAGTGTAGGGCATCATGTACACACTCATTTACTCTTTTATTCACACCTTGAGGTAATAAATCTTACAAAGTCCACATACTGGCCTGGTTTGGGGGGGGTGCATGAGAAAACCCGAAACGGGATATGAGACATTAACCCAAGCTTAAGATAAAAACCTGGGATTCTGGAGCTTTTGAGGTGCCAGTTACTGTATATACGCTGTATTGTTACACCCAGAGATATTTAACATCTGAAGATATTTACAGATCCTATTTTATATATACTTTATACTGTATGTCCTCACTATACAGTACATATAGTTAATACTGTATATACAAGCACTGAGCCAAAGAAATTCAATTATATAAAGATCCTTTAAATGCAGATTTTATTAGTGCACCTAGAACTTGCATAACACACTTTCACTCTCTCACTCCCTGTGTTTCTGTCTCTTGTACACACATACAGTACACAAGTAAAAAATAAATAAATAAATCCAAGACATCATTGTGACACACATGCAGAAAATCACACAAGACCTGCATGAATGAGGCTTATGACAATCCCTTTGTAGCAGGCCGTTTTTGAACGTGTGTCAGCTAGCTCCGGTCCCGCTGATGGACGCTAATCCGTAGTGAAGACAGGCAGACGTGAGCGAGTCGCGATGTCTGTCGGCCATGTGCTGGGAGGCTGATAAGGAATGTTGTCATTGGTCATGCGGCGAGATGGGTTAGTGCATTACTGTGCCTTCTGTCAGCTGCCGGAATTCTCTTTGGTTTAGACGACCCACCGCGATGGCAGATTAAGTCTACTCTGACAGGTTTTTCTCCTGCTTATGAGATGCCAGATGCCGGGCCTCGACCAAGGCTACTGTCAGAACCACAGGACGGCGGCTGCCCGCGCGAAAATGACAAACCGCAAACAAACGTATGTGCACTCTTTAAGGAGGTCGGGAAAATCACAGCGGATTCCCTGAAGCGCTTTTAGCTGTCGTCTTGTTGAGGACGGAACAAAAGCATAGCGACACGGTACACCCTGAGCAATAGAGGAGAAGATGATGGATGAGTGCGAGCGATAGTATCTCCTAAACGAACCACTCTCGCTACGTACAATCTGCAAGCAAAGCAACCAGCGCAAGATACCCGTAGTCCACGCTCTGTCACTGCTCTGCTCTTAAGGACGTCACCCCCGTGGGGCTCGAACAGCCACCTGAGTCCCAGTATCCGTGTTCTCCCTACGCCATCGGCTGAGTTGCGCATTATACTTAATTCCTGCTATCTCGCTGCCCCAAGGCACAAAGTCTCCCAGAGCCGTTCCCAAAAAAAAAGAAAAGAAAAGGGAAAAAAAAAATCTATCTTAACGCTTGAAACCAATGTCCCATTGATAATTTCTTCTAACGTGTTCCTAATTAGCCGTACATAATTTGATTCCTCACTCCTCCTTCATTTTTTTCTCACTTCTTCTGCTGGTTGGTGAATAAAAACTCCCCCACTGTAAAGGTGTAACAGCCTTAGACGAGCTAATGAGAGCAGATTTCCTTAATTTCCATTCACACATGGTCAGGGTTCTTATCTTGCATCTTGTGTAATTTTTTTTGAACAAGGTTCCACCGCTCAGGACTTTACACCACTGTTTTATTTTGGTCTCCATTCCGTATGTCCCATTCGGTTCTCCAATTCCCAGCAACAACAACCGGTTAGCAGGTGTTTCGTCTGAGTGCACACGACACGACTTTAATCACTTATGATCTGTTGTTCGCTGTTGTAGCGGTGTGTGTACTACACAATCGATCGCAGAAGGGGCTCACACCATACACTACGTTTCACCTGGAGTGTTCCCCGAGGAACCGGTTTCATACAGTAACACGAAAAACATGGAGGAAAACTTATGGAAGAGAACTGGAAGGATGGTTATATATGGTTCTTTATGTTTTTGCCATTAAAGAGGATGAACCCATGCACTTATTTAGGAGCTTGAACTCATGCAAGCCCAACCGGGGGAGAAACCAATGTTTCTGTAGAAATCTTCAACTTGCAAAAGTCTTAAATTCTGAGCGTCTGTATAAATTAAATGATTATACAGGAACTTCTTGCTGTCAGAATTCGTTTTAAAGGAATGCCTTTATAAAGGAAAACACCTTTCTTACACATTTGCTGACTTTCTGATTTGGAACTCTGAACTTCTGCACTGCTGTTCCGACTTTCCAAATTCCATCTCCAACTTTTCTTGTAGGTGTTTTAAGATATCATTTCCATGCCTCTGTACAGGTTATCTGACTTTTCTTAGTGATTTCTCAGCATGAACACCTGTATGGAATTTCGGAATTCCTATTTGGGAACTATTTTGAGAAGATCTGTACAGGTGATCTTGCTTCCTGAATGGAATTTCCAAAATTCTCTACAGGTTTTCTAACTTACCAAATGAGAACTTTGAACTTCCCACTTTCCAAATAGGAATTTAAAAAATTCTCTACAGGATTTCTGACTTTCTGATTGGGAATTTCTGTAAAAGTGTTCCCAAGTTTCTGAATTTTAGGTCGCAAACTTCTCTACAGATTTTCCGACTTTTTGATTGGGAACAATATTGTCACTGTGATTAATTACAGACTGAGACAATCCCATGGCTGGACAAAGCTCCAGAATGTGTCAGGGAACACTGTCAAAGGAAAGCGCTATCTGCCCTCTTCCACATATCCGAGCTCTCAGATGCCCTCCCATAGCTAGTGTTTTTCAGGGAGGAGACAGTGACACCATCCCTGCCTCTCTCTTGACTGCCTCGGGACACTCGGAAGCCTGGAATCTTAGGGGAACATCTTGCTTCTATACATCTGTAAAAGCTCCAAAACAAAAACAAAACAAAAAAACAGATTGAGTCAGACCTCAGACGTGCCTTCACGCTAATGCGGCATCTAATAGCACACACAAAAACAAAACGTGCCTCGTTCTATTTTTGAATGTCACTTGTCTGTTTAACCTGAACAGATCCCCTGTTAGGCTCTGGGATACGAGCCACAGAATGTATGTATCAGATGAATAAATGTCACTCGATGCATTTTCTTCAAGGTCTGCTCATAAAAGAAGAAAATCTCATTTTATCCGTCTATTTTATCCGAAGAGGCTCCGTGCCCTGAATCGGATTGAGAATCAATTCTAGTAAGCTACATAATCTCTATCAGTATCTTTCTGTTATCAGGAAACACCATATGCCTCGGGGGGGGGGGGGGGGGGTTAATGTAAGGAAAAACTGACATTTTCTTATTAAATGAAGTTCTGGAAACTACATATTAATCTCAGGAAGAGATGGAATGAGAGACAACTGTATTTAAAAAAAAAATCATTTCATTTTTTTTTTCTAGGAAACACATACACACTGTGCGTTGATGTAATTGACTGTACATTGCATTTATTCATTCATTCACCTCTTATCCTGTGTGGCGTTGCGGAAGGTCTGTGAACCTGGTTAGGATGCCAACCCATTGTAGGGCACAATAACACACACACACACACACACACACACACACACACACACACACACACACACACACACACACATACACACACAATCGTAACCTAAAGGGGATTTGGAAATGCCAGTTATTCTACAGAGCATGTCTTTGGACAGTGGGAGGAAACTTGAGTGCCCAGAGGACAGGGAGCATGTGCAAACTTCTCACACACACACACACACACACACACACACACACACACACACACACACACACACACACACACCAGGGATGAGATTCAAACTCTAGAGGTGTGAAGTGACATCGTTGGCCAACCCACCCACTATGCTCGCTTGCATTTAATTGAATATGTAGTGAATGAATAAAGGAAGAAATGTAAATTATGCCCTTGAAAACTGTGTTGATATTTATAGCAGCCATTATTCTTTAGAGGTATATATATATATAGTGTATATATATATACACTATATACACTATATATATATACACTATATATATATATATATACATATATATATATATATATATACATATACACTGTATGTATATATATATATATATATACATACAGTGGAACCTTGGATTACGAGCATAATTCGTTCCGGAAGTGGGCTCATGTTCCAAAACACTCGTAAACCAAATCATCATTTTCCCATAAGAAATAATGAAAACTCAAATTATTTGTTCCACAGCCCCAAAAATTAAATACATAAAAATAATTAATACAATCTATAAAATGAAAATAAAACAAATTAATCTGCACTTTACCTAAAAAGTACAAATAAATCCCGACAGATAAGTGTTTCCGTTGGTGCGTGCAGGCGCACGTGTGTGTGTATGTGTGTGTGGAATTAGCCCCTCCCACTCCTCCTCCCTCTCCCCACCTCGCTTTTTTTAAGTTTCACAACAAACCCACACACATACACACAAGGGAAACACCGTTTTAACAGAAAAAAAAAGAAATCTCTCTGACACTGGCGCGAGTGCAT
This sequence comes from Clarias macrocephalus, assembly GCA_011419295.1. Taxonomy (NCBI): domain Eukaryota; kingdom Metazoa; phylum Chordata; class Actinopteri; order Siluriformes; family Clariidae; genus Clarias; species Clarias macrocephalus. The sequence goes on along the minus strand of JAAGKR010007351.1, from coordinate 25,415 downwards.
ACTAACGGAATCACTGCGGTAAAGTAAAAAAAACAAAAACAAAACAAATGAACCAGCAAGTTACCTTTGAAAAGAATCGCGACAGAGCAGAGTTTCTGTGTGTTTGTGAAGCCGGGAGGCGGTGAAAAGGCGAGAGAGCGTCTGTGAGTGTGTCAGGGTGTTTGTGTGTGTGTCGGTGTCAAATTACACGCACGCACACACATAAGAGAGAAAGAATTCCGCAGCGCAAGAGTGACGCTCGGTGTCAAAATAAGAGTCGCATGCGTGATACATGATACTCGGCGCTCGTAAACTAATACTTGCTCGGTTTCCGATTAAAAGTTTATTAAAAATCTTAAACCACGTTGCTCGCAATCCGAGGTTCCACCATATATATATACTGTATATAAAATGAGGGGGGGGGCATTTATAGAGTAAACAGTAGTATATTATTAGAAAGTAGTTTATTCATTTGGAGAGGTAAAATGTAAATAAGTATATTTATTTTGTTTTAGTTTTCACATTTCCATCCTTTACTTTTATTAGTGGCTAATTTTAACTTTTACTAGACTAAATCCCACAATCCATTTCTGTACTTTCTACTTCATTACAATTCTGCGTAGCATCTGAAGAAGTAATATATCATTACATAATTACTGCTATACATAATCACACAATTTGCCTTCCCTCTGCAAAACACTCACTCATGTAGCAGGTGTTTGAAATAAAAAAAAACAGCACATTTATAGTTGGGAAGAAGAGAGAGAGAGAGAGAGAGAGAGAGATTAACTACAACTTCAAGGCTACTGTGAGCTAACACAAGCTCCATACATGGTATTTAAGTACATTTAAAGGCGAGTAAGTCATTTTGCATTTTTACTCAAGTACAACTATAAATGGAGGACTTTTACCTTTACTTGAGTAATGTTTTACCGAACGTATCTCTACTTTTCGAAAATGTGTGTATTTTGCCCTCCACTGTCTGGTATTTGTGAGGTCTAACGATCCTTTTGACAACCTGTGGGATGAAGGAAGTAAAAATGGTCTTGCTCTCAGGGTGGGTGGGGCATCCAGTGGTTTTACTGTCAATCAGAGCAAAACTGGTCACTCGATGGTGTCTGTGAGCGTATGTACTTTTAGTAGTTTACATCACCAATAAAATCTTGTTAGGGGTTTAGTCCAGGGTGTGATCAGCGTGCAAATAAAACGGTACAGGTGCGGGACAGAATACACCGCGGCGAACATGCAGCACTAGCTTATTCCGCATGAAGGGGGAAACAGAAGTCCTCTGTTTGACAGTGCAGTAACGCGTCTTTGCGCTAGCTCTGGTCCAAATGGGACTCGGGGATGCAAATATTTGATCTCTGGTTTAACTCTGCTAACTCAGGACTGAGCTACAGTTGACTCGCCGCGAGACTGGATTTAATCAAGTCTCAGCGCAAGACATTTCAGCCGCGTTGCCATTATGAAGCGCACAGACGGAGCAGCCCATTTCATGCAACGGTGCTGCTGGAAAGATTTATCAAAAGGTGTTGTGATGCCTCATGGCTTCCTTTTATTCTTCACTTCTTTTAATTTAATCTCGAGACATCACTCTCCGCATTAACCAGCAGGACGCCTGTCGAGGGGAAAGACGAGTTCAGTGCATCAGCTCGTTTCAGGATCCATTTTGCATAATCTGATCTCAGGAGGCCTCGGTCCTTATGCTAATTACCTTAAGCAAAAGCCATTAACATTAATCCACTTAAAAGATCATTTACACGTAGCCATCTACTCAGATATCAGATGCTGCTTTACAGTTTCAGGTTCTTCTACAGCGGTACAGTGAGCTCTTTGGGAAAGATTCTCAGTTTGTTATTTGTTGGTGTTTTCTTGCATCACCATGTTAGATAATCATTTTATTCCTGAAGCACAAAATGTTACATCATCCCGATTCAGGGCTCGTCCAGATAACGAGAAATAAAAACCTAATGAAAATAATAATAAGTATTCTCATGTTCAATGAGTAAACACGTACAACTTAGAAATAGGCCTGAGCAATACGGGGGGGGGGGGGGGGGG
>JAAGKR010007351.1:0-23331 GCA_011419295.1 Clarias macrocephalus | reverse complement strand
AGTATAAAAATACATAATAAATTCATGCATCATACATACAAAATACATACATTTATATTAACATACATTATTTATTTAAAAATGCTTAATAAATTAATTCTATTCTATATTATATTATATCATTTATTATTATATTTAGCATTTTATATAATATTAATTTTCACATCAAATATTTTACATTTTTTTACAGAATTAGAATTTTTCAAATGTAAAAAAAAGAGAAAAAGATATTTTAAGGATTTTAAGGATTCAGTCCAAAATTATCTACTTCAAGTCGCATTGAGCACTTCTTTATTTTACTTTTTTTTTTGATTATTACAGTACAAAGATATCAGTATAAAGATAATATAAATATAAAGACAATATAAAGACAGTATATAGATAAAGTATCCGATTATTACAAGTGCAAACCCTTATTTAAATACAAGCAAAGTCAAAATAAGTATTTTAACTGGAGAGAAACGAGCGCCAGTGAGCCGTGGCACAAAACACGAAGCAGAACATTAACAAAGAAGAGTAAATAACGGCAGTAAAAGTTAAGCTCCAGGGCGGCTGGACCCAGAGCCAGGATATATTCTGTGTGATATCTACTATTTCTCATAAGAGTGTATAGTGACGTAATGTATCACAATATCCATATTACATCATCATATCGCCCAGCCTTACACGGAAATGTGTTCCATTATTTACGAAGCCGCCCTTAGATTCTCCTTTAACCTCTTAAACTCTTTCAATTCACTTATAAATAATGTAGCTATAAATAATGTAGTAACTACACAGAAGCTAAGCGCAAATCACCGGGCCGTACTGGATGTCTGGACCCGTCTGGGATTTGGCTCTTGGTTAGACCTCCATTTGAGCTAACGTGTAAGTAATGAGCGTTTATCGTACCGATTCTATGATTTATTCATAAACATGGTCATGGAGACAACTAACAGGTCTGAAGGATATAAATGTAGAAACATCATTATTGGAATCAGAGCTCATGTACACATGGTTCGTGCCTACTGTAGAAATGTAAATAAAATGGGAAACACTGCTAAAAAAAAATCATTAATCATCAATCATTAATTTTTAATGGAAACCATTAGTGAGATCTTCGCTGTAGCCTTAGATTCCTGTTCATGGTTGACAGAATTAAAACTGACGTTCTTCTCCTCTTGTACTGTACGGCATCTGCTCTCGAGGTTTAGTACTCTGGGATGCGTTCCTGCATAACGAGTGGTTATTTGAGTTACCGTAGCGGCTCAAAACCAATCAGTTCCCTCATCAAGAAGTACCACTTCGCAGAACTAGTGAGCAGACCTGGAATCCCCAAACCAGCAACCATGCGACGGTGGAAGTCACAGAGATGTCCTTCCGTTCCTCCATTCCCATGTTTGCTGTGGACATCGTCAAAGTTCTTGACCTGCTTCTGCAAGATTTTATGCACTGTGCTGCCGCCGCTGCTGCTACATCTTACATATTTATACAGTCCATATAAGAAAAGGTAAAAGGTTACATAAAAAAAAAAATAACGACGGGTTTGATAAAAGGTTGTTTTATTAATATTTAACACACAAAGACGCGGGGCAGAGAAAGGTTGACTTCCAGGGGCTTGGTGAGCCGAGCCACATGTACTACTGTACATACAGCAGATACACATACAGTATACCAACACATATACTCCAGAACAGCCTGGACGACTCACTTTAAACTCCTGAGACCTGGATTCTCTTTTTTATTATTATTATTTATTACATAACGTTCTTCATAAGAGGATCACACAAAGATACCGTATATAGACAGTGTAGTTGGAACAACATGTCATGCCCTCATATGAGGACGTTCATGTCTCAAGAGGTTAAGAAACAATTGATTAACAATAAAAAAAAAGAAAGAACACTTAACTTTATATAAATAGTTTTTAAACAACATGGTTTTAAATGTTCGAGGCTATTTCGCACAAAGAGTAGAAAAAGCAGTGGATCTGAAAAATGTCCTGGACCTTGGACACGCCTTCTAAATCAATGTTCTTGTTTTTTTTTTTTTTTTTTGGTTAGTGATTTATTTTCTACTAGAACAATCCTGGAGATTTATATACATATGGAATTATGTAGTTAAGTAACTAGAACAACAACAGTCAGTTGTTATTTTAAGATGTGAAGGTCAGATGTTCTGGATCAGTTCCTCACAAGAACAGTGTTGTGTCGAGTGCGTTTGCACAAACCCATCGAGCTTCATGATGAAACTGTCTCTCATGAAGACCTTCCCAGGAAAGCGAGACCAAAACGTAGCTCTGCTGCAGAGGAGAAGCTCATTTAGAGTCACCAGCCTCAGAAATCACCAATTAACAAGCAGCACCTCAGATTAGAGCCGTTATGAAGCTTTACAGAGCAGAAGTAGCAGATAAACATCTCAATATCGACTGTTCAGAGGAGATTATTGTGTATTTTGGATAAACGCCTTCAGTATTGTTTTACAGTGTAGAGGGAAATAAACATCAGGGACGACCATGGAGTTAGAAGGGGTGTCCAAACTTTTGACTGGTATTTCACTTATTGATGAAAACTTATGGAAAAAGCACTTATGTACGGTAAGTCGTTCTGGATAAGGGCATCTGCCAAGTGCCGTAAATGTAAATGAACACGGGCTGTGAAACTCCTCCTTTAACACTTTCATAATGATGTGTGATTTATGACGAGAACATCTTGGATCAAGGAGGAGGAGAGTCTTTCTAACATAAATCAATCGAATATCGTAAACACGCAACTTTCCGCCCGATGTTCAGGCCGTTATGGCTGATCGGTGCACTGTACATCCTCCTATAACATTAAAACCTTAAACCATTAAGCGCAGTATTGTGAAGGTTCCCTTGGTACCAGAACAGCTCTGAGACATGGACGTCAATCTCTGAATCTGTGGGGTGTGTGCTGTGGTGTCTCGCCCAGGACCTGGCCAGGTCGCCATGGATCAGACTTGTTTGCCCGGTGCATCCCATGGACGCTCAGTCGGACTGAGATCTGAAAAACTTTGAGACTGGATCAACAGCCTTGAACCCTTTGCCTGCTGAAGCTCAGACACATTTACAGCATTTGACAGATGCCCTTATGTACGTACATACATTATACGTACATCTGAGCAGTTGAGAGCCCAACCATGGCAGCCAGTTGGTGCTGGGGTTCGAACCTGGGACCTCTTAATGAGGAGTCCAATACCTTAGCCACTGAGCTTCTCCTGGCCCAGCGGGTTGTGATGCACTGGGTGTTCTGATGCCTTTCTATCATAACCAGTATGAATTGATGAACCAGTATGTTCACCAATTTTTGCTGCATTGGCTTTTCTATGGGATCGGACCAGGCAGACTGGCGCTTGGTCCTCCTGGCACCAGTCTACTCATAGTCAATGTTAAAGTTATGTGGTGTTAATGTGATTATATGTATAGATGTGTATAGAATATCAGGAAGATGTTAAACTAAACCAAAGCAGAAGGCAGCCAGGAAGCAAATCCACCAAGTTTTCTTGATAACGATGCTAACATGGTGGTCACGTCCCGTAGTACGCAGCAAATAACAGCCATCAGTAGGTTTCATTTTATTCACACCTTCCCCAGGATTCAGTCTCAAATCTTGTCATCAGGTTCTGTAATTACAGCTTAGCGATTCAAGAGGCAGATTTAAACGCCGATTCCTGTTGAGAACGATTGCTGTCTCGTAAACTGTGCTTAGCTAGTTTGAAAATAATACACCACTACAAATGATTACTAAAGATTACTGACCCCTGAGCTGAAGCACAAACATGCAGAGTCAGTAAAGGCTGTTTCCTTTCGGTCCCATCACGGTGAAAAAGTGAATTTTCAGATCAGATCATATAACACAGTTTTTCATAATACTTAAAACGCTTCTTATCTCCTGGCTCATGCTTCGTTTTTTGTGAATGTGAATCCACATTTATATTTTTATCAAAATAAAACATAACACTTTCGCTGAATACAATTCCGTGCCCTTTTATGTCCGTAGTGTCCGTAACTTTTTTTAAATTCAAATCTTTTTAATTGACATTCAGATGACACTTTAGATTTGATTTAGATTTCACATGAAAAGACCTGATAAACCTGAAAAAGTCTATTAATGTAATAATGCAAAATCGGTAAGATAATGCAACATGAATTTGACATGGTTACGGACACTACAGATTTTTTGTGGAGACATTTTGCACAGACATTTTGCTTACATTTACTGTTAACAACATTTTTTACAGGTCATATGTTTCTAGAAGATTACACCAATTTTGGCATCAATACTCAGGATGAAATATGAATAATTAAAAGCATTTTAAATGATTATTGTTGTGAGACAGTATAATGCTGAAAAATGGCAGGGTTGGGGGACGCGCATATGAAATCATCTCTCCAAAATGGCTCAAGTTAGCAACTGGACATTTTTAGCAAAATTGGTCACTTCCATGTTGAAGTATAGCTTCTTTGGCACGCACACTTTCCTTAATGTAGGCGCGCCCCCTAGTGACGGGGAGGAATTGGACACAACTAAAATTAGGAAGAAAATCGGGGGGAAAAAAATTGGGTTGGAATTTTTCAAATTTGGATGGTTGTAGGATCGAGCGCTGAATCACAATCACAAGCTCGTGTCCAAACTGTTTATTTTTTGCAGGCTGCGCCGAGGTCTGGTAAAGAATGAGAAAGCTGTGTGGTCTTGTGTGACCTGTAAAAGGGATTTTATATATCGTATTTTTTTTTTTTTTTTTTACAATACGTGGCTGTTTTTAATGATAAAGAGGCTGTTTTTTGTAGATAACCTCCAAGATCAGTATGTGCCTTCCAGTTGCCAAAGGGAACGGACTGATCTTTTTTCTTTTTTTTTTTCTTTTTTTTTCCGAACAGTGAGCATTGAACATGTACTTATTCAGCTCAGAATGTAGTCAACCTTAAAGAAGGCTGTTTGTTCATGCATTTGTTTATTTCACAGCTGGGCTGCAGGCACACACACACACACACACACGCACACACACACACACACACACACACACACACACACACACTCTCCATTTCTTGATAAAGCTTTCCTCTGATGAAGCAATGGTGCATCTACTTAGTCACAAAATGTCCACTGAGGCAATAAAAATACAATTTTAGAGTTTTTTATGTACAGTTTTTTTTTTTTTTTTTTTTACAGAGTGTTGTAGTGTTGCCATGGATTTCTTCCTGGAATACTGTAGGAATGGTGTCAATCCAGATGTTGTAAAAATACTGAGTTTTGTTTTGTTTTGTCATATTTTGTTTAATTTCATATGAAAGACGGCATCAGAGCTCGATATAGTATTAAATATTATGATGAATAAACGTGGCAGGATGGAGAGGTTCATCACACCCATGAAAGGGGCGCAGCTCTGTGAAAAGAGCCCTGGGTTTTTATTCACCCTAAGACGCGTCCACAATCACCCCGACCCTGATACAGAATTAAAGACGAATAAATGAATGAAATAATAATTACTTCCCCTTATTATTATGACAAAAATAAAACGTCTATGGATCGTATTATTACTTTCTTTAACTTACATCTTGCTATGTCTAAAATAATGAGACGATGACGCTTAGATATTCACTGCATGATTCACTGCACCTCCGTTTGCGTTCAACCCTGGAAAAGGTTACGTCCCTTATGAGAACAACACAACTCCGTGTCTACACAGTCGGGGTTTTTTTTTTTTTTTTGGTTATTTCAAGCAAGTTTCTGGTTACTTTTTCTGAAAATATCGAGGACAATCAGCCCAAGCACAATCTCATTGCTATTATGAGATCGGTAAATAACAAACATATTCAAACTTACCAGCTTCTTTCATAATAATTTAGAGTTTTAATAGACACACTCATTTTAGTAGCTCTTCAGGAAATAATAATAAAGTGCACGCGTTAATCTTCTGAGACTCTACTGTTGAGTGCAATGCTTTTTCTCTTCTCTGTTTCTCTTTATTATTATTATTATTATTATTATTATTATTATTATTACCGATAACTATAAACTTCAAACAGGAATTATACCCAACAGTCCTCATACGATGATCCTATAAGGATACTGTACTGTATGTAGACAATGTAGTTGGGAGAAAATGTCATGTCCTTACACAATAAGAGGACATTCAGGTCTAAAGGCTAAAAGAGAAGTTCATTTTATCTGATGTGACAAGATACAGCAAGATAAGATGATATACTGTAAGTGAAAATATAGAAGAGTTCGTTAGTTTTTGTTATTTAATATAATCCATCCATCCATCTATCTGGAAACCTCTGTAGCCTTACAATAGACCGTAGAGGCCAACGGCGAGCATTTTATTTATTCCCTTTTTTATAACCGTGGTAGGACCTCTGGTCAAATTTCACATCCTACGGGCAACAATTTGCGAACACCAATTAGTCTAATCTGCATGTCTTTGTACTGTGGGAGGAAACCCAGGGAGAACATGCAAACATTGAACCCAGACCCTGGAGGGGTAAGGCTCCACCACTAACCACTACACCACCGTGCTACTAGTTAAACATGTAGGACTCATGTATAGTCCACGTCTTCGTTTTAAATATACACACACAAGGTGTTTGACTTTGTACTTATAAACAGGTAACAAAAAGTATATACCTGTACATAGGACCTACATAGGACTTTAAAAAGTTTTAAAACGCTACAAAATTTTGCACTTTGTTGCGGAGCCATTGCTGGTGAATACGCCTTCAAGATATCTTTGGTTAAAAAAAAAAGTAATTAGCTTTTTGCCGTATCGTGGTTCAATTTCAGCCTGTTTCGCTTGGCAGACCACTTTCAATCCCCCAAGTTTATAAGGATCACACTGATTGACTCGCAATTTGGGATTCGATTCAGAAACCTGATAAAGCCGTGTGAGGCCTGCTAGGTTGACTGCGGCCATGCGTTTAGGGGCGGAGTCATATTGAAACGGCCATCTTTGTCCATGTTTACAGATTCAGACAGTTGTTTTGGCCAATGAGATAAAATTCTTGTCCATTTTGTCCTGGTACAACCTCTTTTTCCCCATCATATCCAACGACCCAGGATCATCTGCAAAGAAACATTGACATACAGTCCTGTTGTTTCTCATGTTTCTCATTTCTTCAGGCTAAATTAAATTAAATGATATGATGTAGATTCAACTAAAGAAATGGGAACAAACAGCATTTATATAAAGGCTTTCGGTGCTACCACCACCATGCTTTCCTGTTTCTGTGGAGATCTTTTGAACCCTTTTTTCCCGAAAAAATGAACAGCTGAAGATTTCCATCGTTGCTCCATGTTACCGTGTATTATTATTATTCTGAAAGAGCTCTGACTCATGTAAATTAAGCCCCAGTGCATTAACAATGAAATCGCATTATTAAACCCTCTGTTAATTAATATCCTTAATTATTCAGCATCAGTGTACCTGTCAAAAGTTTGGACACCCCTTCCCTTCACTCCATGGTCGTTCCTGATGTTTATTTCTTTCTACACTGTAAAACAATACTGAAGGCGTTTATCCAAAATACACCTAAAGCCATTTGTTTTGTGTTATAATTGTGAATTGTTCTAGAATGTAGAAAATATATCACTAAACAAAAGATGTTGAGTTCGAAGGTGTGTCCAAACTTTTGCACTGTACATACCTACTGTACTACGCCGTGCCAGCGTGACCACGTGGTTTCATTGGTCTTACATGCAAAATTCATGATGAACAGACGTTTCAGGGCCATAAAAATCTCTCCAGGGGAACCAGACCCCACTAGTAAATGCTTACTCCATAGTCCATCCATATATCTCTAGTGACGCCCCTGCAGTGCACAATGGGTAATGTGCAAAACAGGAAAAAAGAACACGTTGCAGGTTTAGACAGGCAGAAGAGGTTTTTTCCCCCCCATCGGGGAGCGCTAAAAAAAAAGCGCTGAGCAGAGAAGATTGGGCCGGATGAATGAAGAAGCATGCAGGAGCCAACCATAAACCTGCAACGAGAGAGGAATATTCAGAGCTTTCATGCATGTGCAATGCGGCTTTCTCTGGTCAGGAAGTCGGTGTTCGTTTCATGTTGGATTATTTGCACTGACTGGACACATTATTAGGAACAAAATGCCCGTACAAAAACTGAGTTGACAGATTCCACGAGATGTTAAAGACTTTGCTGCACAGTCATGCTGTGAATCTCCGGTTCTGCTGTACATCCCAAAGATATTGGATTGCTTTTGGATTCAGATCTGGTGACTGGTAAAGTTGTTGGTGTTGTCGCTCATGATCGTGATCGTAATACTGTAGGATGTAGTGTACGCGGTCAGCAGTGATATTCCCATTCAAACACTGCTCCACTGGTATTAAGGGGCCAAAGAAAACATTCCTCGCACCATTACATAACCACCAACAACAACCTGACATGCTGACACCTGGCAGTTTGGGAGCACAGACTCATGTTTTTCAGGCCAAACTTTGACCCTGCAACAGAAACTGTCCAAGGATTCATCTGTCCAAGGTCAGGTTTCAGGTCCGTAACTGTGAGCACTGTACAGTATCCTAGACATTCTGTTCTTGGTTGAAATTTGTCACTCAAGGAGCCGAAGCTGAAACAAAATCAGCTTCGACAACAGAATTACTTAAAAAAAAAAAAAAAACTCAAGATGACACTTACTTATAAAGTCGTCAAAGTCTTCTGACGCTGTAACCTCTTCGCTCACACTTCGGTCAACCCTTGAGGAGGTTTGTTCCCTAACACAAGATATACTGTGCTGTGCAAAAAGTCTTGCCCCCCCCCCACCCCCCCTCAATTCTTCAGATTTTCCAGACTTTCTTGTATTTTTTACGTAGTCTTGAGGAACAGCTTTCCACACTTCCTGAGGGTCATGAAGTTCATAAAGTTTCAGTCCAGTCCCTGTACCTGAGCAGTTTCAGAGGGATGCACATTACATTACACATTCAGATGGCACTTTATTAGGCACACCCAGAGACAGTATGGGTATCCCAACTAATCCATCAGGATCTAATTCATCAGGATCGCACAACAAAATGCGACCTCTTGTCAATGTTGACTTTTTATGCCGATGTGACGGTGTCCAGGAGCCAGATCGTTGGCCGTTTGAAAGCCTAGTTACTTTTCTCCCACCCTGTATATTTCATCACTCACTTATTGTCTATACGGCTTCATCCTGGGTCACATGGGGCCTGGAGCCTATCCCAGGGCACAAGGCAGGGTACGTCCTGGACAGGGTGCCAAAATGGGTCATTCCGTAAAGGGTGCCAAAACTTTTGCTACAACCGTATATATATATATGTACCTTAACTTGATGGAGGACGCTGACAGCATGTGTTTGTTCTCAGGCTATGGCATTATGGCCTTTTTCACTGTCTTTCTTTGGCAGCACATAAATTACACGTTCATGGCTGCTCGTGTTCTGCACCAGTGAAATTCATTAATCAGTCACCAGCAGCAGCAGCAGCAGCAGCAGCATCGCGCTCGGGAGGAATCCCCACGTGTTTCACCGCCTCACCACGTACTGTATGCTCCACTGCGGGGATCCGATGCTCATTCCGAGCCTCCGAGGGAACGTTTCTGTGATTCATGCTGGAGTTTGAGTATCAGGTGTTAACAAGGCCGTGGTGATGTAGTGCGTGAACACCGGCTCAGGGACGTCCCGGCACTACAGCATGCATCACGTCTCGACTGCTTTCTCCAGTTTCTCCAGTACGTTCGTGTTTGCCTACACACGTGCACTTTGTAACCTGTTTGTGTGGTAGAGCCGAATGCATGTGCAGGTAGAGGGTGTTTCATTTAGTCCCAAAAACATAAGAGTAAAATAATAAAGATGAAACAGAAAACAGAGTCGAAAACCAAGAACCATAAACAAGTCTTAGAAACACGTTAGACACTTTGACGAAAAATGTCAAGGACTGGAAACTCGCGTGAATGATTATGACACCTGAGACTGACAACCTGTGACGAGGCAGGTTTGGGCACAAGACAGGAATGACAACTAATACCAGCGCATGCAGAAGTCTCAGAGTTAGAAACAAAAAATGTCAAATGTATTAGAGGTCTGACTTTTTCTCAGAATTCAATTCTGCCTTTAATCTCAGAAGGTTTTATCTGAGAAAAAGAGAAAAAAAAAGAGAATTTGGATATTAACGTGGGAATGAATTGTTTATTGCGGCCCTAATCCTCTAACGTACGCTTTTGTAGCCGTGCAGCAGTCGGTGAGGAAGACGATGTGTCACGTCCGCGCTTACGGACAATTAATTTAAACCCCTTAAAACCCACGTGGCTGATCTGCAGCGGAAACACAGCACAGGTCAATGACGATAAAAAATACACTCAAAAGTTTGGGTGTTTATTTCATTCTACACTGTAAAACAATACTGAAGGCGTTTATATAAAACACACAATAATCTCCTCTGACCAGCTGATATTGAGATGTTTATCTGCTACTTCTGCTCTGTAAAGCTTCATAACGGCTCTAATCTGAGGTGCTGCTTGTTAATTGGTGATTTCTGAGGCTGGTGACTCTAAATGAGCTTCTCCTCTGCAGCAGAGCTAAAAATGTGCTTATTGTTATTGTTATTATTATTATTTGTTCTTTGAAACATCCGAAAACAATAATAAAAACACCCGATCGTGTGTATCTGTGCTATCGCTTGTCTATGTGACACATTTTTAGATTTTTTTGCTCAGTCATGTTTGTATAGTTGGTTAAAATGAACTAAAATTCAGTTAATCAGAGCGCCGATTTAGCGCTGAAAAAAGGATACATCACTCAATCCTGAGCCCTATATATGTTTATTAAAAATAATAATAATAATTAAACAAATAATGGCTAAAATGCTCTGAGTTTCAAGGGTTAATCCAATTAAATTTGTACCATCTGTAATATTTTTGTACCAGACTCCAAAAGCTTTTAGCTCTTTACAAATTCAAATTTTTTATTTATTTATTTATTTATTTATTTATTCATTCAGATTAAATTGCCTTTTTGCTTTCCTGTTTTTAAACCCTACAATATTTTTGGTCATTAACATTCATTATTTTAGGCCTGAAGGTTTAAGCATTTCTCTTTAGATAGATAGAGAACTTTATCAATCCCAAAGTTAAAGTCCAACATAGACAGACAGACAGACAGACAGACAGATCACTACATACTGGAAGGTAATTTTAAATCTTGTTTTTTTTTTTTTTTTGTTTTGTTTTTTTAGATACAATTTGAAAATTCTTATCACATGCAGTTTCAAAAACTTGGATTTTTTTTTTTTTTTACATCATTTCTGCAATGGTACAACATTGACTCTATCTATCAGGAAATCTCAGCTCTCTGAGGACGTGGAAATGATCTCCGTGTTTTCTGAAGAGTCGATACGGAGCTACACATGAGGCTGTTCGATGTCAGTCTCTCCAGGAGTGTGACTTGAGTCTGTTGTGTACGGAAGGATAAAAAGCTGCTCTGAAGCGCGCTTCATCTCCTTCTGTACACTCGGTTTATGTCGTGATTCAGAGTGTCGTGTTGTAGCTCGACAAACAGACCGGTCTGACCTAAATGAGGGGCTTAGTGCAGGGGTGGAACAGAGCAAACAGCATGTGCTGTAGAGGATGTAGACTCGTATCTGGTTTACTGTTACAATGAAAAAAAAAATTATATATATATAATAAGGCATTTAATCCCTGCTAATAAATTACAATTTTAAATAAACTGATTTCCGATTGAAGTAAAGCAGTAGAAAGGCAACACACACACACACACACACACACACACACACACACAGGACGCAAATCTGGACTGTTTATCAGCGATGTCTGAGACATTCAAGACAGATGTGCATCCCTGTCCCAGATTATTTTAGAGCTATCTTCAGTTTTAAATGCAATAATCTGAAAATTATTTTTTAAAAATGCATTTGGCGACTCGTTACACATCTGAGCAGTTGAAGGTTAAGGGCCTTGCTCAAGGGCCCAGCAGGTGCATGAGTGGCTGTCATGGGATTTGAACCTGGGACCTTCCAAACCACAGTCCAATGCCTTAACCACAGAGACTATACAAGAACCCACAGAGATCTCAGCTTACCTCAGTGTCTAACCTGCAGCGCATGTGCTAAGCTACCTAGCCAGATGTTTTAATCATTTCAGTAAAAAAAAAAAAAAAGAGCTAAACTTAAAACATCACTTCAGTGTTCAAAGCCTGGAGATAGCGCTCAGCATAATGTATAAGGATAGCTTGAAACGTGTTTGACTTAGCATGAGCGTGCTAGCTAAAGTGATCCAGCAAGCTAATGAACCTTTATGGATGAATTAGCCAGCCAGCTCTTTTTTCAGCTGATGGCGGAGGAGGTGTTCACTCCAGCGTTGTTCACTTGGTGAGCTAGTAAGGTTAATGTTCCACAACTGTGTTCCTCGCACGTACCCAGACGTGTACAGAAGTCATTTTTGAAGTGAAGTAGTTCTCCGCCATTTTTTCTAAATTACTACTTTTACACAAGTGAGCGATTACTACAGGGGCGATGCTTTTAGTCAGGTTCGAGTGTTCCCTACTATTTTTACCACTGACTCACATTCGCAAAGCTGAGGAACGAAGACCTTTATGTTACAGAGTGTCCGAGATGTTTCACCCTTTGAGTCTGAAATACGCCATAGCACAGCAGTGCATACCAAAGCATTAAATGACCTTTTGGACTGATTTTGTCCTTAAACTCAAATCCTGAACATATATTTAATACTGTACGTATTTTCATTCTCAAGGCCCTATAATTATACACAGATGTCTGAAACATGTGTATGTTAATGTTCCAGCTGAGAAAACACTCAGCATTCGGGCATCCCTGAACCCCTGATTCTTCTGTTTCAAAATGTTAACATGACGTTGAGTTAGTCTGACTACAATTGGATTTAAAAATACTGAACTCCGAATACAGCGGTACATCAGCATATGAAAAATAATTAAATAATGTAAATGCAGGTAATCCGTTCCAGACACCCAAAAATATTACCAAAATGACCAATTTCCCAAACTATAATCATGTTCTTGCAAAATAAAAACAATGAAAACGTTTAGAAAAGACATGTAAATGAAGAAAGATATGAAATAAATAGACATTAAACCTCAGTTAACCTTAATTTATGATTCCTCTTGGCTCCCTTTTCTTCTTGCTACCGTTCGTGCTAACTGTGACCCATGCTGCTACTGTATGTCTTTACTAAATCGGCTTGGTTCGTTCGCTTATGTGCCGAAAATGGTTCATATGCCGAGACGAGTTTTTTGCAAAATTTCAGTTCTCAAGGTGAAAATTCATGAGGCAATAATTGATTCGGTTCAATAAATCGATTCCCCTGCAGTGCTTATATAATAGGACAGGGACATCAAAGGTAAAGGTCTGATTGCGCTACAATCGTAGCTCAACTTCACTGTGCATGTAAACATGCTGACTTTTAGTATCTGTAGGTTTAAATTCGACTCAGTGTCAATCCCAATGCTCCTTTAAACAAATCCATTTTTCTAGCCAATCAGAATGCAGAAAATAGGACTTCCTTGAAAACAGTGACGAGGAGTCCACACAGGGAGGGGCGATGCAAATCCCACCGCTTTTATTCTACATTGATTAGACAAAAAATGGTGTTTGCATAAGAGGTTCCCTTTAAAGTACTGCAGATAGTTTTTTTTTTAACATTTCACTGTAATCTGCCTAAACCGAACCTAAGACCCAAAACTGGTCTTTACATTTAAAACCAGCGAGATTACACTCTATGCTTTCTTAATGACATTCCGCCGATGTGGTCATGTGACCGACATACAAATGACGCTTATGCACGTATGAAAAGATGAAAAAAAAAATTTCCAAGCATGGTGGCAGGGGCAGCTGATTTCTTTTTTTTTTATATATTTTTTTTAAAGGCAAGATATGTTCAAGGTTGAACTGATGACTATTTAGTGCGATCAGAAGTTCTGTCTTATTCTTTTTTTTTTTTTTAATACAAATGGGAAAGATCTGATAAAGGCCTTGGTGGTAAATGGAAAAGGACGTCATTTGCTGTCTGCAGGAGTCCGTGTGTAATGAGTCAATTTTCTTGGCATCCTGTGATAACGCTCGCATTCAGCAAACAGGAGTCGCAATCCACAAAAGCGGGATAGAAAATACTTATTCACACAGGAGGCTTTGAAGGTATTACCACCTAATGGCTTCCATTTGTATCCTCGCATTTATTGTATACTCCATTAAGCCATGTCTGGATGCGCTGCTCTATGTGAAAAGCAGGATGTTTTAATTATTTGTTAAGGCACTCATGTCAATTTGGAAATCTTTAATATAATGCTGACCTTCCGGAATAAAGTCTGCACAGACGGCAAATTCATCCGACAAATTAACCACCTAACCGTCTAAAGTGTCCCCCAGCATTCTTTTGTAATGATGGGTTTAGAAAAGAACTGTGTGTGTGTGTGTGTGTGTGTGTGTGTGTGTGTGTGTGTGTGTGTGTGTGTAAGAGCTCTCCATCCTAAAGACATCTCAGCTTGAGTTTCTCCTCTGTATCCTCGACATCCGGCCATCCTTCACTCCGCACTTCTCTCCTTCCTAAATTCACTCAGCAGGACTCAATAGTAAAAGGAAAAATCAGTCAGTGGCCCAGATTCATACAGCACAATAAATAGCCAAGCGAAAATCTGCAGAGTCGCCCTTTTGTACAGTCTATTCATACTGAAGGTCAGCGGCAGGTTGCGCCGAGCTAACGTGTGCATCAGCCATTCACAAAGTGTTTATACATTTAAAGTTCTGATAATGACAATTCTAATTTCCAATTCTTACTTCCGTAGAGTTATTATTGCACCTAGTGGTCACAATCAGAACTGCAACAAGTGATATTAAATAGGCGCCCATTGGGGCAGGGATCACGCTGCCCAGAGCTGGCTTTATAACCATGTTCAGGGAAAGAGGACGAAGGGACAGGACAGGTTATTACATGGTTGCCAGGTTGGTATCTTTTATGGATATCATGGATTAGTGTAAAACCATCAAGATCATGTTTTAATAGCAAATAATTGGAATTAAATCTAATAAATTACTTGTAAAGTACAAAGAGCATAAGCCATTGTTAATGTCCTGGTGAGATCCTGAAGAACAAATGCGTGGCAGTTAGAAAGGTGTCCGTGCAGAGATGGACCAGGAGGTGTTGGCTCGAGTCAGAGAGAGAGAGAGAGAGACATAAAGAGAGAATGAGAAGGTGAGCATGGGAGCGTTAGCATCTTTAGGAACAGATGCAGGAGGAGCATGGAAGATTTAACACACTAATATCAGATCTGAGAGGAGGAAAATAGAATTAACTTATTTTATATCAAATAATTCCCTTATATTACCGCAATCAAAGGCTAAATGTAAGCAAAGGCATTGTGTCTATGATGTACAGTCCCATTTAGCGACGTCTGCAGAAATGTAATTGTACGGAGAAAGTGTATCTCCCTTTTCAAACGGAAGTTTTTTGGGATAATTTAGTTTTTTGGGGATATATATCTCTCTTGCGTGGTTTTTGACTTGTAGCTTGGATGAAACCTGGCAACCTTGGTTAATCAGAATAGTACTGTAACAGAACAAAAGTACTGTACAAGCGCTTCACAATGACCTTCTAGAGTACAGTGGATGATACAACACGGTATTAGTGCAGGATCAGATCACACCATTTTTCACAATACGCTTCTTATCTCCCAATTCATGCGTAATTTTTTCTAAATATACATAATATATTTTTAGCAGAAGAAAAGAAACACCTTTGCTAAATACAATTTCATGCCCTTTTATGTAGTGGGCGTAACTTTTTATAATATAATAAATCTTTCAATGATCTTAACTGTCGTTCAGATAAACCTTGTCTGAGTCAGATCTCACATAAAAAGACATAAAAAGTGTATTATTCTAAAATGTAGAATTTTTAAGCTCTTGAGACATTAAACTAATTTTGCATGAAATGCTTTAATTTAAGCAACAATTACATTTACAGGTCATATAGTTCTAGAATCTTATATCAATTCTAGTATGAAGACTCATAAAGAAACATGAATAATTTGCATTTTAAATGATTATCGTTTGAAGCGAGACGCTGAAAAATGGCCATTTTTGGGGCACATTTTCTATATTATATGCATAACACAAAAAAATATATATGTATCAATGTTTTGCCTGAGTATGTTGTTGATTTTCAATTGCCAGTTACAACACGGCTTTAAAAAAAAAAAAAAAATCACAAGATAATAATGGAAGCAAAGTGTAAAAGCCTTTTTATTCCATTTAGTTTCATTATTAACGTCATCCTTAAACACCAAGATCTATAATCATGAGTCGCTGCTGCATTTTTTGAGCTGCAATGTGAATTCGTTTCGTTGTCTGACGCGATCGTTTAACTGCCTGAAGCGCTCAGACATACATTCTAATCAGTTCATGAGGCAGTTGGATTCTTTCGCTTATAAATAACAATCACGCAAACAAAACAATTAGCGTGTCTTTACTCCAGTCGTGAATTTCCTTGATGGGAAATAAAATCATATAATTAATTTCATAATCGAAACAAATCATACATCGTACCATCGCAGTCTGATGATGCATGACAGCGGCACACGAGCCCACAATTATCAGGCGTCCCTGAGCAGTCGCGGCCGTCCCCGTGCCATCGTCTCCGCGACAGTGATAGCAGCGAGAGCAGCGGCGTGATTCGGCTCGTGATTTCTACAGATGGAGCTACAGGTACGGGTAGCGATCTGAGGTCGCTGTTAAAAGCCAGGCTTGACCTCGCATGGCTTTCACAAGGGTCAATCATAATTCCATTTACAGTTTGGAGCTAAAAAGCGCGAGGGCGAACAGGTCTCCTGCCCTCTTTACCCTGAAGTTGCTAAACATTTCTATGCTATGCTACATTGATTTTGCTTCATAGTCCACGGTGCTGTAGCAGCAGTTTACTTGTCACTGCAAATATCAAGCAATCACTGTTTCAAAGGTCAATGTTTTATGGAATGCTTAACATGTCAGCGAGATTACAGTGGCCTTTCCAAAGCAATGGCATAAAGCCCATCAAATAAACCTCTCAGTTCACAAGTCATGCAGAAAATATGCAAATACACCTATTCACGAACACTCCTTCACCGCAGACTCGTTCCCCCGAAAGCAGCAGCTCGTGACATTAGACTTCGTCGTATTAGGACGGCGTTAATAACGACATAGCCGCCAAACAAAATAAAGCTGAAAGCCTGTTACACTCGACTTACGCTATAGGCTACTTTCTAGTGCATTTTAACGCTCAATCGTTCAGCATCAACACTCTAGAAGATACTTTTGATGTTTTTTACTTTTGACCATTCGATGCAGCAAGTGTGTTTCCAGTTGCCAATAAAGCTCATGACAAAGGTTGGCAGGTTTTCAACTACATCATATATATAATCTAGATCTCGTTATGCAAACAAATTTTCCGTTACAATAGTGTAATTTACAATGCGTACTGAAAACTCTTTCTATAACTACTGAACATATTTACTGCCCATAGCCTGTACACAGAGTGTTCAAGTCAAACCGGGACTTTTGATTGTGCACAGTAACACGACACAGTGATAAGAGGGAGAAGAAAAAAAACTGCCTCTGTTTCTCTATATACAGATCTTTTGCAGTCACGTGACCACCATGACGTCAGTCATAACAGCTGATGGCACGGATTAACATGGATAAAAGAGTAACTTAGCAACTGATCGCTTCTGTTCTGCTAATTATTTCCATATGCAGTATGTCACGGACTTATTCAAAAGAGAATGAAAATGGATAAAGAACCTACACATACAGTACGGTACACCTCAGACAGTGTACAAGACAAATGCTAACGAGATGATGCTGTGAAATACGCTGGGCTTGATGCTTCATACGATCATGTGCAGGAGACGTTAATTAAAAGTGACATTTCAAGCTTTCTACGGTAATTAATGGCTAAATAACTACTCCAGGTTTGACCCCCGAATAGCTTTACATGGAAAGCTAGTACACTATGTAGGGTGTACAATCGCTTGTTCCACAACCCAAGTAGTGCCCTTGATCAGGGGTTAGAGATGCATTTGAGATTCAGCCTCATGTTAGAAGCTAGTTAGCTGTGAAACACAACACAGATGGTTCACAAGGCAATTCGGAACAACTTACAAGCAGTAACTAAGGAGACAGAGTTGTTGTCCCAGTTTAACTTGAACACCCCATTAGCACTTGTGCTAGATGCTAAACCTCATTTTGTTGCTGAGTAACAATGACAATACAATGATAATGAAATAATCGCCGTGCAACGACAATACCCTTCTATCTCTCTATCTATCTCGAAATCGCACAAAAGATGTTAAAACTATTTTAAGAGTTCAAGAAAAAGGTAACATTTGTTTTTCTAAGACTTTGCATGGGGAAACATCTACTGTTCTGAAATTTTGTCAGTCATAGTCTGTAGGTTGGTTTACAGTATGCGGTTTTTAACTGGTTAGCATTGGGGTCTCGCAACCTCCAGTGTCAATGGTTCGATTCCCACCTCAGGTCGTGGGAACATGACGTTTGCATGTTCTGTGCTTGCTGGGTTTCCTCCAGGTACTCCAGTTTCTTCCCACAATCCAAAGACATGCAGATTAGGTTAATTGGTGTTCCCAAATTGCCCGTGGTGTGTGACTGTGGGCACCCCATCCAGGCTGTACACCATCTCATGCCCTAAGTCTCCTGGGACAGACAACCAGGCCCCCCGTGACCCTGTACACGGGATACAGTAAGTGCTATAGAGAATGAGTGCGCGAGAGAGAGTTTTTATCTGCAACTTTTTGGTTTTGCTTTACGAGTTTAACTGTGTAGTTTTGGTGTTAAATTCTTGCAACTACAGCTGGTAATTCCCTGTAAAAATCACCGTTGCAAATAATTACAGAGGTACCTCGGCATACGAATTTCATTTGTTCCTTAGGTGGGTTCTTAAGGTGAAATTTCGTATTGCAAAACGCATTTTCCCATAGAAAATAATGTAAATGCAGATAATCCGTTCCAGACACCCAAAAATATTACCAATTTCCAACACTATGATCATATTTTTGCATATAAAAACAATTAAAACATTTAGAAAAAAAAACATGTGAATGAAGTAAAATATGAAATAAAAAGACATTAAATGTCTTCACTACATCTTGCACAAAATGCCAAAAAAAAAAAAAAAAATATATATATATATATATATATATATATATATATATATATATATATATATATATATATATATAAGCTCGCTTTGCATTGGTTCTCAATTTCCGGTTCTCAAGTACTTCACAGTACAATTTAGTGCTTTATGAGCTCCCAGTACACCTGATTTAACTAATTAACTAATTATCAGTCTTTTCCTAATTGTAGTGGTGTGAAGACACAAAAGTATGCAGAGCATGTGGTCTTCCAGGAATAAGGGTGAGAACTACTGGTGTATCATACAATTGTACTGTTTTTCTCACTGAGATAGACTGTAATCTGATCTAGTGTGTGTGTGTGTGTGTGTGTGTGTGTGTGTGTGTGTGTGTGTGTGTGTGTGTGTATGTGTGTGTGTGTGTCGTATTGTTGTTTGTAGTTTTGCATAAACAAGTTTACTTTTTTTTTGTTTAGTTTTTTTCCCCTCCACAGTAATACACCATAAAAAACAGCAGGTTTTAACTATAAAATTTACAGTAGATATAAAATCACACCATAATGTGTTATGCATTTCGACTGAAGTTCTTGCAAACACAGCTGCCGGCTTTTTACTGTAAAACACACAGTGTATAGAAAATATCCACTACCTTTCCCTTTGCCAGTCTTGTGTAGATCACAGCCACCATGTCCACACTCATACTCAGAAACGTATTAGAATTAATTCTAGATTTTTTTTGGTAACATTTGTCACACATGAGGAGTTGATGAAGAATAACATTTGTTGAAGAGATCACTTCACTTCGCTGATGTGAGAAGAATACCTACACAGCGTAAAGGCGGTGAATGAACTATCGCTGTGTCTCGTGAAAGCTCTGAGTCTGTAATGAGATTCATGATTTCAGAGCCAGAGGAGTTGAGTCATTGCACTTGACCTCCAAACTGGCACTTCTTGCTTGTCTTTCAAACTCATTTCCAGTGATTGCACTCATTAAAACCAGACACAAAGATCCAGCTTGTGATAAAGGTCCACAGATTCGGCTGCAGCTGCTACTCAGCTAGCAGAGGCGTTCCAAATAAATGAGACATTCTTAGCGCGCGGGGGGTGGGGGGGGAGGCATTGGGGGTTGCTGCAGGTTTTCCCTATAAGCATACTTGCTCGATCGCTCCCGATGAATAATTGGACAGAGGTGAGAAAAACAGTGACTCAGCTGACCAGTAAGGAGTGGAATCTGGACCAAATGTTCAGACATACTGCCAAGATTAGCAGGTGCTAATGATCTACATGAGACGGTTGAAGTTAAAGAGGATCGTCGCGCTAACAGACTTGTTACGGACTTTTTAATGACGATCTTTTAATATCGTGTCAGCCAACACATGCTCCCGGTGCTAAAAAGTGTCTCACCCAGGTGAAAAAGTCAATTCCCAGATACGATCATACATATAACACTATTTTTCATAATACTTAATGCTTCTTATCTCCCGATCCATGATTCATTGTTTTTTTTGTAAATATGAATACACATTTATTTTTTTATGCGATAAAAATTCGCTAAATACAATTTCATGCCCTTTTATGTAGTGTCTGTAACTTTTTTTTTTATTATTCAAATCTTTCAATGATCTTAACTGTCATTCAGATGAAACTTGGCCAGTTTAGATTTCACATGAAAAGGCATAAACCTGAAAAAGTGTATTATTCTACAGTAATAATGCAAAATTGTTACGATATTACAACATGAATTTGACATGGTTATGGACACTACAGATTTTTGAGAGGAAAGCAGCGATTTTGACAGGTCATGTCCTTCTTAAATTTACATTTTAAATGATTATTGTTTTAAAGCAAGACAATATAACGCAGAAAATGGGCTGAAGTTGGCAACTCTAACTTTTTTGGGAAGCAAAATTGGTCAATTCCATTTGCATAAACTTAAGAAGTACCTTCTATGGCAACACATTTACTTTATTATATATTATATTTTAACATAAAAAAGCACCGACACTGTTTTGGCCGTGTATAACAAAAAAAAAAAAACAATTAATTGAGGAGAGAGAATAAATTATTCCATAGAAAGTCAGCAGGAATATTTGTAATTAAAGGTTCAGTTTAGTTCAGTATGATTGTCCCATATCATATGCATGGACATTATTGTGAATTGTTCTCAAATGAAGTGGAATTGTTCAAAAAAGACTCCTTATCGGATGTGTGAGGTGATATTTGTCAGACCTCATAGTTGCTTTGTAAGCAAGTGAAGAGGCTTTTGAAGTGCAAAGCTCATCAAGATTATTTTGTGTGACAAAAGCAGACAGGAGATGTCGAAGTCAGTTGCACCTTCTTTCAATTTCTTATATTTTATTAATACACAATTTGTAAAAGGCATGCATAATAATGATAACCCAATACCCTAGCTTTCCTCGCCAGTTCCAGTACAAATCCTTTAATTCATGGAATAAATAAAGGAAATTTGTTATTAATGAAGACCAAAAAAAAAAAGAAAAATCACTGTGCTGAGAACCCAAGGAGGCTGTAAAGTATGTTTTCCAAAAAATGATTAAAACTATATTAGTAATATTTGCATAGAACGTTTATTTTCATTCATATTCCTTATTTTTCTATGAAAAAAAAAAAGTCTAGACCGGTGGTCTCACACACCACAGCTCCTCTTGGGAAACATTCCCAAGCTCAGTATACAGTCTAATCTCTCCAGAACATCCTGAAACTTCCGCAGGTTCTCCATCCATCTCTGCAGAGAGCTGACCAAGAGACAGGCTTCCAAATGATCTCAGCCAGGTCCTTTAGATTTAAATGAGTAGCAGCTTAACTCCAAGGCTCAGCCATTTTGCAGAACGTCTCAACCTATCACAGACAGAGCAACTCGTGACCTTATATTTTGAGTCACTACCCATAGCTTGCGTCTGAGTTTTGTGGGGGGGGTTCTGAAAACTAAATTCCAACTTCTACAGCGACTATAACGCTGCTTCCGGTGGCCTGATTCATCTTACGGTCTTGAATAAAATCCCAGGATACCTAAACTCCTCCTCCTCCTTCTCTTCCTGAAAAGTCAAAGTTTCTCCTCTAACAGCTTCCACTGTCCTTGGAAGGCTATCCACAAGATTACGGAAAGCTTTTATGAGGTTAGGCACTGATGTTGGATGAGAAGGCCCTGGCTCGCAATCTCCGTTCCAGTTCATCCCAAAGGTGCTCGATGGGGTTGAGGTCAGGGCTCTGTGTTAGGGCCGCTCAAGTTCTTCCACACCGAACTAATCAAACCATGTCTTTATAGTCCTTGCTTTGTGCACTGGAGCTCAGTCATGTTGGCTTTCCCCAAACTGTTGTTGGAACCATAGTACTGTCCAAGATGTCCTGGTATGCTGAAGTATTAAGATTGATCTTCACTGGGAACAAGGGGCCTGATTAAAACACCTGAATTCAATAATTAACATATAGTGTAGTCGGAGTGGAAGAACTTGTGCATCCTGCACAAATCCCTGACTGAACTCGACCCCATTGACCCGTCACCTTTAGGATGAACATGTACACTAGTTTCATGCCTTTTTCCTGGACATCAGTGCCTGACCTCAATAACAATCATGGTCCAAAAGCCGTCCCAAAATAGTGGCGTGAGTTATAAAGGAAAAGAGGGAACAGGGAGGGAAAGAGATGAATAATGGTCTGGTGTCTATTCTTTTCTCCATATAGTGTAAATCATCTATTTATCTATTATTTAATGCACACACACACAGACACAAACATGGGCATCACGTACAGCCATGGATATTTCCCAGCATATAAAAAGATTTCCTTCTGAAAATGTAATTTCTCACATGCAACTCGTACTTTATCAAATAATATAAGAATGGTTCCAATTACAAGTTTCACTCTGACAACCGAAAACTTTGTTATTATGGAAATAGGCATCTGTTCTCAAATAAATGCCCTTGCTGCAAGAATGAAAGTCTTTCCAGATGGACCGTTTCCATTGTAGGCCTTGCCTAAGGCGAGTGTATTTTTTTTCTGAGAAGACACTGGAATCAGGGAATGTCTGCAAACTACTGTAAGTGCTGAAATAGAATAGGTAAAAAAAAATAAAAATCCCCTAAAGTAGTGCAACCAGTGTATTAGTTTGCCAATATTGAAATGTATAAATACATGCGTCTAGGCAGACGTCTATCCGAAGGCATGTTG